>SKCR01040228.1:0-66617 GCA_019454045.1 Zanthoxylum bungeanum
AATTCACACAGCCAAAGTCTGACTAAAAGTTGAACCAAGAGTGCATCGCGACACAGGAGTTAAGAGTTGCGACGCTACATAGTACAACATCAAGGCATAAAATTGGTGAGATTGGGCATCGCGAAACGGGACTTAAAGGCAACAGAAGATGGCATACCCCGTGCACTGTAGTGTTGTTCCTCACTATTGTTCCTTACGCTTATTTTACATTCAGGACCATGCAAATTTTAAGTTTGGGGGTGTGTACATCTGTTGTGTTAGGTAGTTTCTGCTATTGTTATCTTACAAAAAATAATAAAGTATTTTTAGTCTTGTGGTAGTGAAGCATAGTTCACATTATTAGATTTTTTGCGTCGGTGTTAAATTTTAGAAATGATAAGTACATAATTTACTTTTATTTGATGCCTTGAGTAGGCGATCTAGGTTAGACTCGTATGCACTTAAAATAAGTTTTTAGCAGTAAGAACCGAGGTAGTAGGCAAAATGATTAGTTGAGAAAATTGTTTGACGATGAATGACTTTTTGCTTAGCTATCTGTCTTTGTTTGTAATTATTTATGATATATGGTATGACTTAAAAAATGAATTAAAAGAGCTGTGAAGAAAAATATTTTGAAAACAAAGAAATACATCACCGATAATCGATAAGCGTGAAGCTACCCATGAGCGAGTGTTAGGACCATCATGAGAAAAAATGCTATCATAAAGGGTAGGTGAGTCAAAAGATATAGAAAAATAGAAGTCATACCATATCAAACTTAAAAGGCAAATATAAAGTATTTTTGAGATATCTAGGTTTGTATGACCCATCGGATCCCAATTTTTGAGATAAAATCACTGAGTTGGCTTCTTAGGATTCGAGATGTGACCAAACCTTTACACACACACACACTGTGAGTCTAACTTAGATAATTTATTCAAGAATTTGGATTTGAGTTGTGTTGGGTACTTTGAAGGTTCTTTGGTTTCATTACTGAGCACTCTTAGAAGACAATATTGTGTAAAACTCTGAGGACGATTTTGTTTGGTTAATTATTTTGCATTTTCGTGTGATTGCATGTGTGTGTTGAATGTCATTTGTGGGTATCGTCGCTGTAAAGCCCTCATGAGACTATAACTCATCCACTAGGGTCGCCTATTGGTTTAAAGGTCTGTTATATACACTAAATGCAATTGTGATCCCCACGAAAGTGGCTTAAGTTAATTTTTTACTTTAGTGATTTTTATTTGTTTTTGCTCAATGTGACTAGCAAAATATTAAGTTTGGGGGTGTGATGAGCGGCTAATATGCATATATTTCCCGCTCCTCTAACTTAATGTTGTGTGAGATATCTCGCGTTTTATGAGCGATTTGATATGTTTTGGGTTCACTTTGTAGGTAAAAGTAATATCAAGACTCAACAGAATCAACGAGGGACGAAAGTAGCAAAATACATAGCAAATTAGGGCAAATTTAGATTCAAAACGCGCGTTAGTTAAAAAATGTCCAGAAAGGGATTACTGGTGGCGCATCGCGATGCCCACCAGGGCATGTCACAACGCGCCCGATGAAGAACTTGGGCATTGCGACGACAATCCATCTACGTCGCGATGTTGGGTGCGAAAATTAGAATCGTTCTTAACAAGGAAACACCCATAAGACTTCCTCTATAAGCTAAAACTCATCCCAAAACCAGAGGAGAGTCTCATAACCTAATTTTGCAGTCTCCAAAGTGATTTTTGAGAGAAAACAAAGCAATTCAAGCAAGCACAACATAGAACTCAATAGTAGGAAGTGAATGACTGATGATCTAGACAAAGTTTCTTCTTCCTTTACTTCTTTGATTTTTTTTTTTATCATTGATTATTTATTTAGAGTTTTTGAGAATGTGTAGTAACTAAATCTCTAATCTTAGATTGTGATGAAACCCAATATTTTGAGTTTAAAAATTGATTTTCCTTATATTTTGTGAAATGTTTTAGCTTGTTTATTGAATTTTTGTTCTTAATGATTCTTGTTGCATGATCACTAATAAGATTGATGTGATAAACTTAATTGAACTTGACTAATGAATTTTAGATTTAGCCTTAAATTCAATAGCACACGATCTTATCTTGGGAATTTCCCTACTAGATAGAAATATACATGTATGGCAGGTGTAGTCATAATTGAAACTTGATCTTAATGAATTTGGGTTAGGTAATTGACATAGAAATATAGTTTATTGTTTAGTATAAATATTTTCACATGACCATCGAAATAGGCTTATGAATATCTTAGTATTTCAGGTTAATAAGTCAGTTTATCACACGAATATAGGAAAATCAATTTATCTTTAGAATAATATTGGGTAAATTCACAACTCTGAATATTTTCTTCTCATTGGAGGCCTTTGAAAGTTATCATAGTTCTATTTATTTTCTTTATCTTTAATTTAAATTCAATTCAAAAATCACAATTAATTTCAATTAGATACTTGTATGTAATTAGTCTTAAAGATTAGTAACGTAGGCAATAAGTTCTCGTGAGATTGATAACTTTTATACTACTTGAAGGATACGTATGTTTACGTAACGTGTGAAAATCGCAATCATTAATGTTACTTAGTGATCATCCAACATAATCACATTCAATTGGTAATCAGAATGAAACAAAAAATAAAAATTAAATCAATGAATTAATAGCGTAATAATAAAATTAAGCTCACCAAATTGACAAAGCATCCACGGACACTTCTGCGTTCTTAAGGTATCCCGCAAAAAGTATCAACGCCATAAAATACCATACCTCCAAGCTGTAATCAATGGAAAATAAACGCTCAGATTTTATTTTTTAATTTTAATATAAAAGAGTGGACAACCCCCAGATTCATTTAATTAGACACGAGTAATAAGCAGAATAAAAAAGCTTAAAATAATTCAGTCACACGTTAGTGGCGAAATAAACAGTCAATTTAATTAGTGAGAAAGGGAGTTCAATAGATATAGGCTATTAGCCAAAAAAGCCCAAAGTCAATTCACAAGTAAGAAAATTAAAAAAAAAAATATATATATATATATATATATTTAATCGGACAGCATATGGCATATTAAACATCTGTAAATTCCAGAAGATTCTGCGCAATTATAGGTGGTGTTTCTTATCGCGCGTGAAATTGCACAAGAAGGAATCAAAAAAGCAGAAAATAGAATAACAAAAATCAGATTGGGAGACTTGACTAGTAAACTACTGGAACGAAGATTCATAAAGCACTTTTCGTTGTTTCTTTTAACTTTTTGTTTTTCTTTCTTTTTATTTTTATAATAAACAGTAAATTTAATTATAATAAAAATTTCGTTATCAAATTATCCAATCGAATTTAAACAAAACATGTAAAATTTTTAATTATCTTAAATTCTGATAAAATAATACGTCACATAGACTCAATTTACCAACAAATTAGTGACATATGAGGTGTTTTCGTCTTCAGTCTCTCCATACAATTTAAATATGCCAGACTGACATAAATAACTGCTCCCTACAGGTTGTACGATATGTCTGAAAGGAGAACAGTGATATTCAAATTGAATCTCTTACCAAACTAAGAAAATAATATTTAATGATAGAGAAATGTTAATAAGTGTTGTAAATGCATTCATCTATTTTAGTAAAGTTTGTACTAGGAAAAGAAAAAATAATTAATATTTTAATAGATTTTTTTATTTCTCATAAAAATATAAGAAATTTTTTTAAAAATGAATCATTAATAAATGTCATAGGGACACTCTAAATTTGACTATTTCTCTCTCTCAAATATACAAATCTAATCATATTAATATATGTGGTTTGATTTATATAATTTATCCATGTCTATAATATTTTCCAATTTATTGGAGTAACTTTTTATTGGTGATTAAACTCGTAGAAAAAGCCAAAATATCTAGTTAATATATAGAAATTTTTATTACCTTGTGGGTTTTGATCACGGATACCGTGAATTGAGAACCATAAAAAAAAAAAAAAAAAAATCTCAAATTTTATTGATTTTATAATAGGATATGTTACCTTTAGAATACTATTTGAATCCTTTATTTTGTATAATCATCTATCTTAATAAGGGATATTTTTGTCAATTCCTTTTCTTTTTCTACAGAAGTAATTAATAGTGTCGTTTTAAAAATTAACTAATATTTTGGATCATTTTTGTAAGGTTCATGGTTGCTGGAAGTGTATGAAAATGATAGCGGAAGAGAGTTTGTTACCAGAGCATGACTGCTGATGCCAGAGACAATCTCACAAATCCCCACAGATTGTAAAAAGCCTTCCATGAAAAACCAGACCAAGCTCGACCACAAGTCCCACTAAAAATGTATATAAGCTGCGCAATATCTATGAACCACCAAGAAGCATTTAGCACCACAGCTGCACCAGGCAGACCCCAACCCAGCTTCAACATCAATAACCAGCTAAAAAACGTGTGCAGAACCAAAGCCGCCGCCGCTATTATAGCCATCACCATCATCTTGCTTTGTGCCTGTAAAAACTTTGCAGTCGGGAAATTAATTGCATAAGCAAACAGTTGCGGTATCATCCAAATGGACAAGATTCCCGCTGCCTTTGATATGGATGGAGTCTGGCCTATTAGACTCAAAATTTGCTGTGCAAATATGTATATAAACATAAGGAGTAAAGCTGTTGTGTTGAGAATGACCCAAGATCTTTGCATATAGACCCCCAACATGTCAAGCTGCCCTGCTCCATAAGCTTGCCCGCATAGCGTCTCAAGCGCACTCCCCATCCCCATCTGTTCAAGAAAAGTGATTTCATAGGATTTCTGTTATGGATAATCATTAATTAATTACATATATGTAGTAGTACCATGGCGCCGAATGAGAAGCCGGCGATGACGGAATTCTCAACGGAGACGGCAGCAAGGGCGATGGTGCTGACGTGGCCGGCGAAGACTTGAGTGATGGCGCCTAGAGAGTATTGGCAGACGGAGGTAAAGATGGCGGGGCCAGCTAGGTACCATAATTTCTTGAATTCTTTAGAAAACTCCCTGAAGAAGTCGCGGACTCCGGTGATCGGAGGGATATCGTCAACTTCTGCGGTGAAGATGGCGGAGGAGGCAGCGGTGAGGTTGTGGTCTTGGTCTCTGAGAGAGAGGAGTGGTTGCTTTTCATTCTCCATATCTAAAGTGCAGAAGACTGGAACAAACTTAACTGCTATGTTTTCAAAGAGGGAGGGCTTACATGATTGCGGGAACGGGTAGTTTTTTTTATGTTAATTATTGATCCATATTGAATATCGGGATCCATCAATCATAATTAAATTAATTGCTTTCTATGTTTTCACGTGGTGCCAAAACACTAACGCACTTTTTCAGATCTTTTGTTTTTTTTTGTTTTTCATCGGTCGTATCCTTCTTACAAATAGATAAGAACGAGAAAAGTTTTTTAGGAATATTAAGGAGTTAAAATAACAAATTAGATTTTGCCGGTGCATTAACTTTTTAAACCAATTTAAGAAATATAAAATAAAATAAAATAAAAAACTTTAAATGAGAGCGGGACTCTCAAAATTCTGATAATCTGAGAAAGTTGCAGGAGATAAAAATCGATCGGCCACCGTTTAATTGTATTCGGCCAATAGGCCGTTTGTAAAGTTGGACTTGAGTTAATCCGGTCAAGAATATAAAAATACAAATATATATGGAAACCTTGGAAATCGGCCGTCTCATTATTTTCTGAATTCGAATTTAAGATTTGGATAACTAAATCCTGACATCTATATTATCAAGCTAAAAATATATATATATATATATGTGTGTGTGTACGGGTCAAATTTGGGCTAAGGATCCAAACGTTATTCTATATGAGACGACACTTGGGCCCATGCAACGAACTCGCATAGGTTCATGTCTCATGACCTTTATCCGACCCTAGTGGAATAATGGGTTGCCAACAAGGCCCAATCAACATGGGTTATAGTCATCAGAGCCCTACTAGATATGGACATTCCAACCGACATTGATTTCATGCGACATCAAGTCTACTGAGTTAAATCTGCTTAGCGCAAGGCTATCAACTGCCCTGAGTCTACACACATGACTCACAACTTAGGGCCCACGAGCTCATACACCCTAAGGGGAAGAAAAGACCCATACGGTTGATCGGTGCAAAATCACACGCGTAATACGCAAACGCTCGTATCGTTCAAGTATTATAAAAAATATCGATCCCACGAGGACTTAAAACATAAGCTATTAATTTTTATGAGGCCAAATGATTACTAGTATCTAACAAATTGATTGATTGATTGGGTGATGACTTTAAATTAAAAACAAGTGAATAAAATTGCGCAAAAGTAGGTTGAGGAAAATTCAAATTTATAAAACTATCCAGAGTTGTGATTTCTTCCAATATCATTTTAAAGATAAAGTGGTTATTTAATGTTTGTGTAATATATCGGTTTACTAACCTGGAACACGAAATTATGCAAAAGTCTATGTCGATGGTCAGATGCAAATACACAGTTTAACCCAATTAAACAATATGTCTATGTCAACCAAATTACCTGGATTCATTAATTTTAAGTTCCAATTATGGCTCCCATCGCCCGACATGTATATGTCTATCCTGTAAGGAAATCTATTAAAGGGTTATATATCCTCAAGGAAGATCGTGAGCTATTAAGTCTAAGGCTGAAACCTAAAATTCATTTATCAAGTTTATTTTAGATTTACCAGATCAATCTTATTAGTAGCCAGTTAACAAGACGCATTAAGCTTAAGACATAATAAGTAAACCTTTAAATTACCCAAACTATAAAATAACCCCTTATAAACCGGTGATATTAAAATTCATCACAACCCCAGATAACTAACTTAGTTCCGACACATAATTAGGGCTAGTAAAAACTTAAAAATAAAAGACATAAAGTAAAATGCTGAAAAGTAAATGCGGTAAAGTAAATACTGAAAAAGTAAAATTACAATAAAATGATAGGGTTAAAGGATCTACTTTTACCACTACTATTTTAGATATCTCCCTTAATATAATATATTAACTTGTGATAACATTACCAACCAACCATATAAGCGGTAACCTGATTAAGTCAAATTAAGTCCGACCTGCCATAAATGCGGTATCAATATTTGTCCATAAATCAGCCATATAGGCGGTAAATTACCAACCGACCAACCAGGCGGTATCCATGCTTAGTCAGATTAAAACCAATTTATAATTGATTACCAACCGACCAATATTGCGGTATCATTGTTAAGTCAAATTTTAAATAGTGAATATATTATAATTAAGGGAGCTTAATCTAAATAGCAGTAATAAAAGTTTTACCTTTCACCCTAGAAGGGGAAATTACCTCATAATAGCTGAATAGTAAAAATAAAAAAGTAAAGAAAGTAAATTACTATTACAGAAAGTAAATAAAGATTAATTACAAAACTGAAATTAAAAGAGAAATAGATACAAACTCCTTATTTATTCAGAGAATTACAGAGAGGAAGGTACATCTGAAACTGAAATTTCGAGCTGAATTTATAGGCGTCAATAAGGTCTCTGCGTCGCGACGCGCAAGTTGTTTTTGTATCGCGACACAGACACGTGTCACGCTCTGATTGGTTCTGCCGAGATTCTTATCCGATGACGTGGCATTTTGGATGATTAATTCAATAATTGAGCTAACGTGGCAATGACGTGGTGACACATGGCGATAACGATTGTCGGCACCGTAGGATTGTGGCACGTGGCGCGCTATGATTGGCTGATGATGACGTGGCAATGATGTGGCAATGTTGACTCGGTCTTTTGCTGATGTGGCGATGACGTGGCTGACACATGGGGTGACACATGGCGACATGTGGCGATGGCGATTGTCGGCACCATAGGATGATGACACGTGGCACGGTGCACGTTAGCAGATGGGCTGTGATATTGACAAGTGGCATGACGCACGTTAGCAAAGTCAAACTTCTCAGATTCTGACATGTGTCCCCGGCGTATGTTAGCATGGAGCGGTGCACGTTAGGCGTCACGACGTAGAAGGCTTGAGCGTCGCGACGCGCCAAAAGATGATTTTGCCCTTTTGTATGTTTTTCACTGTTTTGGCTCCAAATCACTTCCAGAATGTCCTGAAACTTTATTTATCTACAAAATAAAAGAAAGAAAATCAAAATATTCACAAAACTCATGAAACTATACAAAATATTAGGTCAAATGAGTGGAAAATTATGATATATTTACCACTCATCACACCCCCAAACCTAACATTTTGCTAGTCCTCGAGCAAAACATAAAATCATAAAAATAAAATTAAGCTAAACCACTTTCGTAGGGATCACAATTGCATTTAGCATATGCAACAAGCCTTTAAACCTCTAGGTGTCCCTAGTGGACGAGTTGTAGTCTCGTGAGGGTTTACATCAATGATACCCACAAACATCTTACAAAAGTAAAAAGATAGTAAAACTAATGCACACAAAAGTAAAAAGACAAGAGAAAAGAGAATAAAGAAGTTAGTGACTAATCAGGTGAAACTTCTACTCCAAGTTACTAGTTGTTTTCTTTCTTTCTAAATTACCGAATAAGTAAATTCTCTGATTATATTTACCATTCTCCATAAACACAACCAACAAAATATTAAACAACTCATTTTCGCCCACAACAGTCACAAATGCAGTTGATAAGAAAGTAATATTTTTGTCCTAAACTTTTATCAGAATTCACACCTTTTTGCAGCAATGGAATAATTTTTCTGATTTTTTTTCTGATTTTTTTCTTTGATTTTTGATTTTTTTCTATCTATATAATTCCATCTATGTAGCGAGTGTTGGGTCGGTGGCTCCCAAACCAGTTGGCTTTAGGGCACCAGGTGTTAAGACACCCCTACAGACTTAATTACTCAGACTTCAGATATATATATATATATATACCTGATCCATGTAGCGAGCTTTGGGTCAGTGACTCCCAAACCAGTTGGCTTTAGGACACTAGATGTTAAAACACCCTTTCAGATTTAATAACTTGGATCTCAAATATGTTGTTTTTTTTTTACTCCATCACTTCTCATAGATGCTTCCTCCAATTAAACTATAGCACTGAATATTACAAACTTTTCAATTATAGCTCATGTTTGTATGTTACCATGCATGTTGAAAATACCTGCCAACTGAGCATATGAAGATCCATTTTAGTCAGTATTATGGAGAAATCACAAATTAAATAATTTAAAAGGAAATAAACAAAAATTAACTTGTTCCGAAATAGGTTTGAGATATGTCTCAGGAGTGGAAACTCCTTACACAGCTATCTCACACCAATTTCACCCAATTAATCAAGTTAAAAACACAATATATATATATATATATTTTTTGTAAATTTTTTCAATTGTTTTTTTTATTTTTCGAAAAATTTTAGACTAAAAATAAAAACAAAATACAAACAAGATACTAATCAACTATTCCCCACCCCCAAACCTAAATGAGACATTGTCCCCAATGTCTTAAATAGTAGAAGAAGAGTTTAGAAGATAGTACATGATTAGCTGAAATTCTACATCTAAATGAGAAATTTAAAGGTTAAGATCCAGATTTATCTGACGCTTCTTACCACGATCATTATCAGACCATTTTATCTTGGAAATGATATGGTCAATTTGTGGTTCATAGGCTAAAATTTGTTCAATTAAATCCTGGGCAGTTCTGGCAGTGAAGAATAGTTCTTTTAAAGGTTTTGACACAAATCCATTTCTCCGGGCATCATCAAGAAATACACAAAGAAAATCATAAAATCCTTCTGCGTTGAACAATCCAATTGGTTTCTGGTGTATGTTCAAGTTCGCCCAAGATAGCACTGTAAAAATCTCCTCCAACGTACCCAAACCACCTGGCAAAGCAATAAAAAGCATCAGCACGGTTAATCATTTCCACCAGTCGTTCAGACATACCTGGCACGATCAGTTATTCTCCGTTTGATGATCCTATAAGATCTGCCTTTGCCAAAGGTTTTGGGATGATTCCCAGAACTTGACTGCCTCCATCCTGTACGGCATTTGAAACGATCCCCATTAGTCCAAGATTGCCTCTGCCATATACTAGGCGCATATTCTTCTCAGCTATGACTCGTCCTAATTCCTGTGCTGCTGCTACGTATTGTGGCTTAGTACCAACACTAGTATCGCAAAACACACAAATATTTTCAACTCGCCTTCTTGAAGTGGCTTCCATTTTTATCTGGATGCCTTCAAAAGTGCAATGATGAATTGAATTTATAACACCTAAAAATGTTGAGTAAAAATAATAGCACTAGTACTTGCCAAATGACAATTATTAGTTAAACAGTAAAATAAATCGTGAAAGGTCAAAAAGGTATGGATCCTGTCGGAGAAAATAAAAGAAAACAACAAAACACATCACAATTATTAGGAAAAGACAAAGAGATATAATATGTACAAGAAAAGTAGCGGCTTGATTGACGTTTATGCGTCAGGGACAAGCTTCTCATCCAATTTTCTTATAAATTGGCAAACATAGTCTTTTTGAGTCAGATTCCCGAGACTTAACTGTTGTCTTTCTTTTTGGAATTGTGTATGTAATTTGTGGATGGCTATATGAACATATCCACTAGGATGCGTCTCAAGAGTCGAAGATATATCATCTAAAGACTCCTTACTCAAGCCATCCATAATGAATTTAATTTTATCTTCGCGATTATCAGACACCATTCCTAAAGAACGACAACGAGTATTGCAATTCCAGCGTGCACATTTGTAACAAACACCCATTTGCTTAGCTCTACGTTTCTTTACATAGGTGCTTCTTCCAAAACCAGGCAAATAAGAATTATAAGAATCAGAGTACTCACCTGCTAATCGGACCCGTGCTTCGATTATCCAACGAATGTCAGTAGGAATACCTTTAATCATCATTAGTCTCATCCGTTCCAAGCGAGCTTTGTAAACTTTCATCAGAGATTTTTGAGGGAGAGAAGGGAATTGCTTGTGAAGATTTGCGAGAGCTTCTTCCATCGTGAAATGACTTTACCTGCAAAAATTAAACTCACAAAAATAAAACACACCAGATCATAATATATAAACAAATTACATGGGTTGCCTCTCTACGAGCGCTAAGTTTAACGTCGTCAACTAGACGTGACTTCTCGAATGTTAGGCTGGATCTGAAAGTGTGACACTTTCTTTTTGTCGCTCAAATGATTCTCCCCAGTAGTGCTTGACAAACTGACTATTAACCTTGAATGTGTTGTTGGTGTTGGGATCCAGTAAGTCAACAGCTCCATATGGTAAAACCTGAGTGATCACAAATGGACCTGACCACCTTGATTTCAACTTTCCAGGGAAAAATTTCAACCTCGAGTTGTACAACAACACCTGCTGCCTTGGTTCCAACTGTCTGTGCACTATTTTTCTGTCATGCCATTTCTTGGTCTTTTCTTTGTATAATCTGGCATACTCATAAGCCTGTAGGCGAAATTCCTCCAATTCATTGAGTTGGTGAAGTTTTTTCTCTCCTGCAGCTTGTGGATCAAGATTCAACTTTTTCAGTGCCTAATATACCTTGTGTTCAAGCTCAACTGGCAGATGGCATGCTTTTCCAAACACTATTCGATATGGGGACATACCAATGGGTGTCTTGTAAGCTATTCGGTAGGCCCATAATGCATCATCCATTTTTGTAGACCAGTCCCTCCTTGTTGATCCGACGGTTCTTTCCAAGATTCTTTTGATCTCCCTGTTTGAAACTTCAACCTGTCCATTTGACTGTGGATGGTAGGTAGTGGCAACCTTATGAGTAACTCCGTATTTGGATAAGAGTGCATCGAAGTATCTGTTGTAGAAATGTGAGCCACCATTGTTGATGATTGCACAAGATGTTCTAAAGCGAGTGAAAATATTATTTTTAAGGAATTTGATCACCACTTTTGAATCGTTGGATGGCAGTGCAATTGCTTCAACCCATTTGGAGACGGAGTCTACTGCAACTAGAATGTACAGGTTTCCGAATGATGGAACAAAGGGTCCCATAAAATCAATACCCCATATATCGAATATCTCCACTTCCAAAATGTTTTGCAAAAGTCCTTCATTTCTCCTCGAAATATTTCCCGTTCTCTGGCACCTGTCACATTGAAGAGCAAAAAGATAAGCATATTTAAAAATAGTGGGCCAGAACAAACATGATTGTAGGACTTTGGCTGCAGTTTTATTCACACTGAAGTGTCCACCATATGGTGATGAATGACAATATTGCAAAACACTGTTGACCTCCTCCTGTGGAACACACCGTCTCAGTAGTTGATCAGCACATCATTTGAACGGGTACAGCTCATCCCAGATATAATGCTTGACTTCTTTGAAAAACTTCTTCTTTTGCTGAGTTGTCCATTCCAACGGCCATTTTCCTGACACTATATAATTGACATAATCAGCATACCAAGGAGCATCATGCTGTTTCATGGCAAACAGCTGTTCATCTGGAAAAGTTTCTTTGATTTACAGTTCTTTGCCAGCTGTTTCTCCATTCTCGAGCCTCGATAAGTGATATACCACTTGATTTTCTGCCCCTTTCCTGTCTCGAATCTCCACGTCAAATTCTTGCAGAAGAAGTATCCAACGGATCAATATGGGTTTGGCATCTTTCTTCGTGATCAAGTATTTGATTGCTGAATGATCTGTGTAGACCACCACTTTGGGACCCGGCAAATAGGAGCGGAATTTGTCAAAAGCGTACACAACTGCAAGCAACTCTTTTTCAGTGGTGGTGTAGTTGAGTTGAGCTTTATTCAGAGTTCTGCTGGAATAATAAATGGTGTGGAAAATCTTTGATTTGCGTTGTCCCAAAACTGCACCTACAGCAAAATCACTAGCATCGCACATCACCTCGAATGGAAGGGTCCAGTCTGGCGCTACAATGATGGGAGCAGAAACCAGCTTCTGTTTTAAGATCTCAAAAGCTTCTTGGCATTCTTTGGTGAAGTTGAAAGGCACATCCTTGTCCAGAAGATTGCAAAGAGGTTTTACAATTTTGGAAAAGTCTTAGATAAATCTCCTGTAAAAATCAGCATGTCCAAGAAAGCTCCGAATCCCTTTGACAGATGTTGGTGGATGTAGTTTTTCAATTGTTTCAATCTTTGCTTTGTCTACCTCGATTCCCTTTTGTGAGATCCGGTGTCCAAGAACAATGCCTTCCTGCACCATGAAGTGGCATTTCTCCCAGTTGAGTACCAGGTTTGTATCTTCGCATCTTTGTAACACATGTTCCAGATTTTGCAAGCAGTGGTCAAAAGAGTCTCCAAACACAGAAAAATCATCCATGAATACCTCCATACTCTGCTCCAGTATGTATGAGAAAATGGCCATCATGCAACGCTGAAATGTGGCAGAGGCATTACATAGTCCAAATGGCATCATGCGGAAAGCAAAAGTACCATACATACATTTGAATGTGGTTTTCTCCTGATGGGGTGATAGCAATCTGATTGTATCCTGAATATCCATCCAGAAAGTAATAGAACTCATGTCCCGCCAGTCTTTCCAGCATTTGATCAATGAATGGCAGCGGAAAATGGTCATTTCTCATGGCTTTGTTCAGCTTTCGGTAGTCCATGCATACTCTCCATCCAGTCACTGTTCTTGTTGGAATTAGCTCGTTCTTTTCATTTGTGACTACAATAATTCCTCATTTCTTTAACACACACTACATAGGACTCACTTTAGTGCTATCTGAGATGGGGTAGATGATACCAGCATCCAACCATTTGATGATTTCTTTCTTCATGACTTCCTTCATGATTGGATTGAGTCTCCGTTGATGCTCCACTGTGGGTTTGTACTCGTCATTCATCAGAATCTTGTGCATGCAAAATGATGGACTAATGCCTCGAATGTATGTTATAGTCCAGCCAATGGCTTTCTTGTGCTCTCATAACACTCTCAGTAATTTTTCTTCCTGCTCCAATGTTAGCGAAGAAGAAATAATCACAGGTAATTCAGAAGAGTTTCCAAGAAATGCATACCTGAGATGGCTCGGAAGTAATTTCAGCTCCAACTGTGGTGGTTTTTCAATTGAAGGCTTGATTCGATCTTTCTTTGGCAGTTCCAGACTTTCAATTGGTGGTGTTGATTTGAAAGGAAATGGTTTGTCAAGATAGTTGATACATTCCATAATTTCAGCATCTAGCTCGCTGTCAATCATGTTGGTGATGCAAGCTTCAAGTGTATCCGTGGGACTTGGCTCAGTATCCTGAACGATACTATCAACAACATCAACTTTGAAACATTCTTCTTCCTTTTCATCGCTCGGGAATTTTATGGCTTTGAAAACATTAAAGGTAACTTCTTGGTCTTGAACTTTCATGGTTAGTTCTCATTTTTGTACATTAATAACAATTCGTCCTGTTGCCAAAAATGGTCTTCCAAGGATGATAGGTACATCTTTGTCTTCTTCCATGTCAAGGATAATGAAATCTGCTGGGAGAATGAGTTTCTCGACTTTGACCAGTACATCTTCAACAACACCTCTTGGAAATGCGAGTGTTCAATCAGCAAGTTGCAGATAGACTGAGGTAGGCATTGCTTCTCCAATTTGCAGTTTCTTGTAAATAGAAAAAGACATCAAATTAACACTAGCACCCAAATCACAAAAAGCCTTAAATGACACTGCGGGGATCTTTCAACTTCGGGGAAAGTTTCCTTTGAATAATGACACTGCATTCTTCCGTCAATGCTACTGTCTCGTAGTCTCCCAATCTCCATTTTCGTGAAAGAATGTCTTTCATGAATTTGACGTAGTTGAGCATTTCTTCTAAGGCTTATGCGAATGGAATGTTGATATGCAGCTTTTTGAACACCTCCAGGAATCGAGCAAATTGCTTGTCCAGCTTGTTTTTCTGAAGTCGCTGTGGAAAATATGGAGGTGGAGTGATATGATATTTTTCATTTGCTTCTTTTTCCTCCATATGTGGAACTGCATCTTTTGGAACTTCTTCTTTGGTTGCCTTGATTCCAACATCTTTGTTGATTTCAGTACCACTTTTCAAGGTAATGGCTTGACATTGCTCCTTCCCTCGGTTCCTTGGATTTGGTTCTGTGTTGCTGGGAAGATTTTCTGGCGGTCTGTAACTCTGGGCATTGATTAGTTGTCCAATTTGATTATCCAGTGCTTTGATAGAAGCAGATTGGCTCTGAAACATAGCATCATATTTTTTTAACTGAGTCAGCACTTTCGCTATTCCTGGTTCATTTGCCTGCTCCTGGACATTGTTCTGTTGCTGTTGGAATCCAGGTGGTGGATAATTCTTTTGTCCTGAATTGTTGCTCCATGAGAAATTTGGATGATTCCTCCACCTTGGGTTGTAGGTGTTGGAATATGGATTGTTCCCCTGTCTGTTGAAATTGCTGACAAAATTCACCGTTTCTTCAAGTTGGTTTGGTTCTGGTTCTCCTCTATATGGTGAACTTGTGGCTCCAGTGGTAAGAGTCTCCATGAATTTGCATATATGATCCAGCTTGGCGTTGACTGCTGTATTGGCTCAAACTTCATAAATTCATGCAATTCTTTGGATCATGCTCCTTTTTGTTGGCCACAAAGAATTTTTGTTGGCCATTTCTTCGATTAGGTCCCAGGCTTGATCTTCTCCTTTTGCCATTAAATATCCTCAAGCAGCAGCATCGATTGTGGTTCTCATCAATCCAGAAAGTCCAATATAGAAAGTTTGGACTTAAAGCCATTTTGGAATCTCATTGTGAGGACATTTCTGGAGCAAATCTTTGTACCTTTCCCAAGCTTCGTAAAGAGTTTTCGAGTCTAGTTATACAAAGGATGTGATGTCATTCCTCAGCTTTCCAGTTCTGGCTGGTGGAAAGTATTTTGCAAGAAATTTGGTGGCTAAAGTGTTCCAAGTTGTGATGGAACCTGCTGGTAGTGAATGTAGCCAAGCTTTAGCTCTGTCTTTCAAGGAGTATGGAAAAACCCGCAGTCTCATTGCTTCTTCAGCTTCTCGGTTGTAATTGAAAGTAACGCAAACTTCCAGGAAGTTGCTGATGTGGGTATTAGGATCTTCAATTGTTTTCCCCCCAAACTGCACTGACTGCTTAATCAATTGAATGCATGTTTTGATGTCACACACATTTGCTGGTAAAGGAGGAAGTACAATACAAGAAATAAAGCTGTCGACCACCGAAATGGTTCTGTCTCGAATGGGTATTGGTGGTGCAACTTCCAAAGGTTCCGGTTCCATGTTGACTAAAGCTTCTTGTCCTTATCGTCTTTCCCTTCTCAATTGTCTGATGGTTCTTTCAATTTATGGGCCAAGCGGTCCGAGTTCAAAGCTTCTGGTTCGTCACATGTAGTTTCTGAGAACCTGAAACACAAGAAAACAAAAACAATAAGTAAAAAGAAATTAGATAAAAGTAAAAGTTTCGATCCCACGAGGACTTAAAACCTAAGCTATTAATTTTTATGAGGCCAAATGATTACTAGTATCTAATAAATTGATTGATTGATTGGGTGATGACTTTAAATTTAAAAACAAGTGAATAAAATTACGCAAATGTAGGTTGAGGAAAATTCAAATTTATAAAACTATCCAGGGTTGTGATTTCTTCCAATATCATTTTAAAGATGAAGTGGTTATTTAATGTTTGTGTAATATATCGGTTTACTAACCTGGATCACTAAATTATGCAAAAGCCTCTATCAATGGTCAGATGTAAATACCCAGTTTAATCCAATTGAACCATATGTCTATGTCAACCAAATTACCTAGATTCAATAATTTTAAGTTCCAATTATGGCTACCCCCGCCCGACAGGTATATGTCTATCCTGTAAGGAAATCTATTAAAGGGTTATCTATCCTCAAGGAAGATCGTGGGCTACTAAGTCTAAGGCTGAAACCTACAAACCCTTTGTCAAGTTTATTTTAGATTTACCAGATCAATCTTATTAGTGGCCAGTTAACAAGACGCATTAAGCTTCAGACTTAATAAGTAAACCTTTAAATTACCCAAACTATAAAATAACCCCTTATAAACCGGTGATATTAAAATCCAGATAATTAACTTAGTTCCGACACATAACTAGGGCTAGTAAAAACTTAAAAATAAAAGACATAAAGTAAAATGCTGAAAAGTAAATGCGGTAAAGTAAATACTGAGAAGTAAAATTACAATAAAATGCTAGGGTTAACGGATCTACTTTTACCACTACTATTTTAGATATCTCTTTTAATATAATATATTAACTTGTGATAACATTACCAACCAGCTATATAGGCGGTAACCTGATTAAGTCAAATTAAGTACGACCTGCCATAAAGGCGGTATCAATATTTGTCCATAAACCAGCCATATAGGCGGTAAATTACCAACCGACCAACCAAGCGGTATCCATGCTTAGTCAGATTAAAACCAGTTTATAATTGATTACCAACCGACCAATATAGCGGTATCATTGTTAAGTCAAATTTTAAATAGTGAATATATTATAATTAAGGGAGATTAATCTAAATAGCAGTAATAAAAGTTTTACCTTTCACCCTAGCAGGGGGAAATTACCTCCTCATAGCTGAATAGTAAAAACTGAAAAAGTAAAGAAAATAAATTACTATTACATAAAATAAATAAAGATTAATTACAAAACTGAAATTAAAAGAGAAATAGATACAAACTCCTTATTTATTTAGAGAATTACAGAGAGGAAAGTAATCTAAAACTGAAATTTTGATCTAAATTTATAGGCGTCAATAAGGTATCCGCTTCGCGACGCGCAAGTTGTTCTTGCGTCGTGAAGCGAACATGTGTAACGCTCTGATTGGTTCCGCCGAGATTCTTATCCGATGACGTGGTATTTTAGATGATTAATTCAATAATTGAGCTGATGTGGCGACGACATGGCAATGACATGGCGATAGCGATTGTCGGCACCGTAGGATTATAACACGTGGCGCATTATGATTGGCTGATGATGACATGGCAGTGATGTATCAATATTGACTCGGTCTTATGCTGACGTGGCGATGATGTGGCTGACACGTGGGGTGACACGTGGCGATAGCGATTGTCGGCACTATAGGATGATGACACATGGCACGACGCACATTAGCAGATGAGCTGTGATGTTGACACGTGGCACGGCACACGTTAGCAAAGTCAAACTTCTCAGATTCTGACACGTGTCCATGACGCATGTTAGTATGGAGTGGCGCACGTTAGGCGTCGCGACGCGCCAAAAGACGATTTTGCCATTTTGTCTGTTTTTCACTGTTTTGGTTCCAAATCACCTCCAGAATGTCCTGAAACTTTATTTATCTACAAAATAACACAAAACACCAAAATATTCACAAAACTCAAGAAACTATACAAAATATTAGGTCAAATGAGTGGGAAATAGTGATACATTTACCACTCATCAACGGTCTAAAGACTTCCAAGAGCACACACAACTCAAAAGGTCTCCAAACGTCCCAACCGACAACACATGAGCAGTGCCCCAGTAGACATTGTCTGTCGGTCTACACACGACTAATTCCTTCTTAACAAGGAAATTAAGTATTTAGATCGAGACAAACCACCTACAAACACAGTGGTATAACCCAAGTACAATAGAAATTACACTTAATCCCGAATATCTAGGCACTCCTAATTGAGTCCCTACTCTACTACTCATTCCTAAATAGGATTGGAATACGACACATCCAAGGAATCCTAAACCGGCTAAATGGGCTAATTTATAGCCAATAAAAGGAGAGGGGATCCAGTGGATTGAAGCATTCAAGCTTTGGCTCTCACACTCGAGTTCACAAAGCATACATTACTCCCTAAACACCAGGTTAGTTTCTCTAAGACATGCCAAAGATCCTAAAAATTGCTTCATGTGTGAATATTACAAGATAAGTTACGGAAAAACTCACATTGATCGGTTGAATTTCAAAACTTTTTGTTGGATGTAGAAGCTCCAACCCTCTTTATGAGTTCCAAACTGTTGGTGAGTTTTCTTATCACCTTTCTACGACTCCCAAAGTGCTAGCTTTGTCCAAAATGAAACAAAATTTGAAAGAAAATTTTTTTCCTCTTCCAAAGAGAAGCAATCGACATTGAGAGGAAAGAAGGAGATGATGAATAATTAAGTTAAACTTGGTGTGTGTTATGTTTTAAAATCTAACATTTAATTATCCAACTACACCCATCACAAATAGTGACAAGTGATGTAAGTAAAGTGGGTCCTACCACTTTCAAATTCCAAATTTGAGTTGGCTTACACAAAACACTTTGGGCCCGGGTTCGTTTAATCCGACTAAACGAATTTTCCGTCGTTAAATAATTAAATCCAATTTAATTAAATAATAATGTCTCACAAAATTATTACGATAGTCGCTTGCGAATTAATTCTAAATTAATTCGCTCGCTTGAGTTAAAATCCATTTCACTTCTGCATTGAAATCCAATTTCAATTAATATATCCAATATATTATTTTAGCTCAAATAAATAAATTAAATAGAAAAATCTAATTTAACTATTAAATTTATTTTACCGATTAAATCGAAATTAATCACGTTCTCTCTTCTAGACGAATTAATCCCAGATAAAATTTTGCCGTAATTAATCCCAAATTAATTTTCTCTCTCAATTAATTCCAGATTAATTTTGTTCGAGTCAAATGTCATCGGTGAATCTTTGGGAAGCGACCCAAAAGATCCATGGATATGTTGGTAGTAAATACGGTCATCGGACTATCCGAACATGTGCGTACCCCATACCATGTTCTCACCGATTTACAAGACATGGTTGGCTTCTAGCAAAGCACCATGCCTACCCAATTCTCCAGAAATATTCAACGAAGAATATATAATTTGTATCAGGCGTAGTATACAATGTATTGCGTAATACGATCTAGTATCAGATGTCACATGCTAGGCCTAGGGCTGGAATTGTGTCTGCCCCGTAAGAAGCATATATCGGATCATCGGTAACTAGTCTCTGTAATCAGATAATCATGATCTAGTCATACTATCCCGATAGCTGTAGCATTTAAGAGTACTAGTTCTGTATCCTACGTGATCATCATCTCCATATGACTGAAGTGATACTCTCATCTTGACATCACACCCAATACACTACGATTCTCAGTAAACCGAGAAAAGGCGTACACAGAACCTGTTAAAGCTCCGAACGACCAAAACCAAAGCGTACTGATTATCGCAAGTATTAGCAATGTAAGTCTCATGTTAAGACCATATACACCTACCCTGATTCAGATTCTCATAGACACATAGTCATACTACCAATGTGATTCCGAGGGGTCTATCCAAAGCGAAGCTGTTCCCGGTCCAACGGCTAACAGAACCTCCTATCACACTTGCATAAGTATCCAATACTTAAATATATGAGAACTATGTCGTTAAGCTTCCATAACGCGCATAAGTGTAATACTTGCCTATTCCGCATTATCGATGTCCAGTCTTGATAATACTACGACTATAGATATTTAATGATTAAACCTTTCGTGGATTAATACTGTCTGATATCTTATTAATCCGGTACTAATCATATGGACTTTTATCATTTATATATCCAAGTAATCCAATTACATAATGATAAAAGAGCAATTTCCTTTGTCACATAGTTAATTTGTACAAAAATACCATGTCTTTTACAAATAGTGATGCTATGGGTCATAATTGTCCAACAATATCCCACTTGGCCTATAGCCAATCACTCAAGTGTCCAACACCTGAACTATGTACGGGTCGCTCAAAATTTTACTGAGATATCGCTTTCGTCAGCGGATCTGCAAGGTTATCATCTGAAATAATTTTTCGATCTTCACATCGCCACGATGTGTGATCTCTCAAATCAGATGAAACCATCGAAGTACATACTTAGATCATTGATGAGACCGTGATTCCTTAGCCTGTGCTGTAGCCCAGCTCAGCTGCTAACAGAACTACTCCTAATCCAGTTAGGAATTTATAGATCCAAAATGCTTATTTTGCTGCCTCAGCCGCATCAATGTATTCGCTTTTGTTTTTGAATCGGCAACAGTATCTTGCTTGGAAGATTTCCAGCTCACTGTTCCGTTCTTCAAACAATATATGTACTCTTATTGCGACTTACAGTCGTCTTTATCAGTTTGGAAACTTGCATTGGTGAACTCAGTCACCTCAAGTTCTCCTTCCCCATAGACTAAGAAAGCATCCTTAGTTCATCTAAGATACTCAAGGATTTTCTTTACATCAATCTAGTGACCATCACTTGGATTGGCCTGACAGCGACTGCACATGCTCAAAGAATACGAGACATCATGTTGCATACATATCATGACATATATGATCGATCTGACTGCTTAAGCGAACGAGATTTATTGAATCTATCTCATCTTGAGTTTTAGGACACATGTCCTTAGATAGAGAGACGCCGTGTGACACTAGAAGCAGCCCCATCTGGGACTGATCCATGTTGAATCTCTTCAACATTGTCAATGTATGAGTTCTCGGAGAGTGCCAACAACTTTTAGATCTATCCCAGTAGATTCTTATTCCTAGAATAAAGGTTGCCTCTCCCATGTCTTTCATGGAGAATTTTAATGCAAGCCAAGCTTTCACTGATTTTAATATATGAATGTTATTGCTAAGAAGTAATACATCATCAACATATAGGACAATCAATGTCAGTGCTCTCCCAATAACCTTCTTATATACATAAGAATCATCTTCATTTTGAATGAAACCATAAGGTAATATGATCTCATCAAAACGTTGGTTCCAAGAACGCAATGATTGCTTCAATCCATAAATGGATCGATTTAACTTGCAAACCTTGTTTGCATGTTTTGGCACATCAAAACCTTCAGGCTGTTGCATATAAACATCCTCCAAAAGGTTTATGTTAAGGAAAGTGGTTTTGACGTCCATCTGCCATATTTCATAATCGAAATATGCAGCATTAGCAAGCATTATCTGAATGGATTTAATCATGGCAACGGGTAAAAGGTTTCGTTCTAATCGACACCATATTGATGACGATATCCTTTCGCTACAAGCCTAGCTTTGTACGTTTGTATATTGCCATCCATGTCTGTCTTCATCATGAAGACCCATTTGCTACCAATAGGCACAATGCCTTCTGATACATCAACCAGTGTCCAAACTTGGTTGGTATACATGGAATCCATTTCGTACTTCATGGCTTCTTGCCATAAAGCGGAGTCGATACCTTGTATCACTTCCTCATACGTAGCCGATTTGTATTCCTCAATAAGATTAATATCTACATGAGGTGAGATGAGAAACCCATACCTCTTAGGTTGTTTTCTGACTCTCCCGACCTACGCGGTTATTTTGTATTAGAAGATTGTGGAACAGGCTCATCCCTGATGAAATGTTCGTGTTCCGTGAGGGGTCGGTGCCAAGAACAGTATCACTCCGATTTTCATCGAGTTCTACTTTCCTCCCACTTATCACTGCATCTATGAATTCCTTTTTGAGGAAAACTGCATGAAGAGTAACAAATATTTTGTCTCTTGTGGGTTGTGGAAATAATATCCTTTGGTTTCCCTAGGATAACCAATTACAAATAGGCACTTATCCGATTTAGGTTCTAGTTTGGTACCATCCAAACGTTTAACATATGCGCAGCATCCCCAAATTTTCAGGAATGAGAAACCCGATTTCTTTCCTATCCATATTTCATATGGAGTCTGTCCAACAGACTTTCATAAGTATTGCACTGTTCAATGCGTATCCCCAGAAGGAAATTGGTAGCTCAGTGCGACTCATCATTGACCTTACCATGTCCAAAAAAGTTAGGTTTCTCCGTTCGGACACACCGTTCAATTGAGGTGTTCCGAGAGGAGTCCACTATGAAAAAAAATACCATATTCTTTTAAGTAATCGAGAAACTCATTGCTCAAGTATTCTCCATGACGGTCCGACCGTAATGTTTTAATATTTTTGCCGGTCTATTTTTCTACTTCGTGTCAAAACTCTTTGAATTTCTCAAAAGTTTCCGACTTGTGTTTCATAAGATACACATAACCATAAAGCGATGCCTCATCCATAAAGGTTACGAAGTATTCATATCCACCTCTAGCCTGGCTAGACATGGGCCCACATATGTCACCATGAACGAGGGCTAACAGCTCGGTGGCACGTACACCCTTACCACTAAAATGTGTTTTTAGACATTTTACCTAATGAACAAGATTCACAGACATCATATGAATTAGGATCAAATCCGTCCATGTATCCACTCTTCGAAAGTGTGGATATATGAGTCTTGATAATGTGTCCCAGACGATAACGCCACAAATAAATTTCATCTGATTTACTCAGTTTGAGCCTTTTGTTTGTCATGTGATATATTTGAGATTAATTTATATTCAAAATATAAAGACCATTATTAATATCTGCTGTACATATCAAAATGTCATCTTTATATACAAAACACCCAGTGTTCCGGAATACAAAGGTATACCCGCATCGGGTTAAACAAGATACAGAGATGATGTTCCTAGTCAAACTAGGTACAAAATAACAGTCATCTAATGTAATTACATGCCCCAAAGACAGGTTCAAACATAGGTCCTAACGGCCAAAATAGCGACTCTCGTCCCGTTTATGACTCGTAGGTCGATCTCGCCTGAAGCCAGTATCCTGCTAATCAGCAGATGCTGCACACCAGTACATATGTGAGTACCATATCCAGAATCAAAAATCCAATTTTTAAAACCAGTAGTGGACATGTTTATAACAAACATACCTGAAGCTGGAGCCTTGCCCGTCTTCTCTTCCTTCAACTCTGCCTTGTACTCATGGCAGTCATGCTTCCAGTGACCCCGTTTGCCATAATGTAGGCATACATCATGGGATATGTCCTTAGTCTTCCCAGAAGACTTTGATGATTTGGCCTTGCCCTTTTTCTTCCTTTTCTTCACACCCCAGAAGCCTTCGGCCAAGCCTTGGCCTTCTGGGATGTCGAAGTAAGGTGCGCCTTGCGCTTCTTGCCCTTCAGAAGCTCTGGCTCTGCTTCTTTTAGCATCACCATTAACTCTCCAAGAGTTTTCTCTTGGTTCATCATATTATAGTTCATGATGAACCCGCCCCAACAGTCGGGCATAGGCTGTAAGATCAAATCTATAGAAGACTCAGCCTCGAAGGTTATGCCTAGCTGACCTAGTTGTTCGATGTCAGCAATCATCTGCGACACATAGTGCTCAACAGATGTACCCTCTCACATACGCGAGCGAAAGAGCTTCTTTTGCAATTCGTACTTTTGTGATCTAAGGTTAGATCTGTGAAGATCCTTCAATTCCAACATCATACTATAAAGATCCAATCCTTTGTTCTGACGACGAAATTGAGGAGTCATTGCGGCAAGCATGACAGATTGAGCACTAAAGTTATCATCACGATGAGTCTTCCAAAGCTCATGCTCTACTATTTGCTCAACTCCGGGCTCAGGCTCGAGAGGTTTCTCTATGACATAGAGTAACTTATCGGCTCCCAGGACTATCCTGATATTCATCTCCCAATCTGGAAAATTGGAGCCGTTGAAGGCATTATTGCCCAGGATGATGTCCCTAACGCTAATCTTTCCAACCATCTCGATTGCAATAGTCCAACTATCCAATCAACGATATCAGGTACACTCAAAATTTAATGGTTACTATAGTCTAACTATATAACCAACTACAAGTGGAGTAGTATCTTGTACAGTCTAAATGTTCAAAGAAAGCATATTCAATATTAGTCCAACTAATATATTTATAACAATGAAATAAAATAAAAGAGCGCATTTTAGCAAGTATTAAACGAAATTGAAAATTTAATACTAGCCTCCCACTAATTTTCGGTGAGCCTCTAACCCTCTGTGGAGTACTCGGGAAACCCAATTTCCTAGTGGGCTAGGATCCCGTTAAATAACACACAACCTCGACTTTGGCCAACAAGTTTTATGAAATTTAACTAGGTAGATCTCTAAGATCAATTGGATCCCATCCAATTCCTAGATCCGGTAGGTGGACCTCCAAGTCCAAAACATATATCTAATTTATTTCCTAACCTTTTCCTCTGAATCAACTAAGCCTTGTCTTTGGCTTAACAAGCTTAATGATTCCAGTTAAGCGTGATCCATTGACAGTGTGAAAGCTTCGTAATCCACGTCGATGTACAGAAGTGACCTTGACTTTGGCCAACAAGTCACAACTGCCCAAGAAATGCGATATATAACAAAGCCTTCGTGGTTCAAAAACATCCACGATGGACAATGATCTTGACTTTGGCCAACAAACCAATGCCAATCTTGGATCTTGATAAAAGACCACTCAATAGAAGGAAAACACTTAATATTAAAGTGATGGTTTTTCGCGTAAATTGGCAACCAATTTATTATCTTTGATTATGTCTCATCATACACCCTTAAACATTTATTCTAAAAGCATAATAAGGCACGATAAAATTTAATAATGATATACGAATGGATATATAATACAAAATTATTCCTAGAACAAATCTTTCTTTTCCTCTCTCCCGTTAGCACTTTACATTCTTCTACCCAATTACATAAAACTAAAAGAAACCTCATTTACATTGAGGGGAATTGGTGAGAAGAGAAATACAAAGAGAATATTAGGTGAAAGGCTGGACACACAGGTCCAATTTAATAAATAAGTACCATACTTACAACGATTTCCAAAATTTCCCCCACCCAACTAATATCCATCCTATATACATTATTCATACAAATACATCCAAGTATTCACACAAAGCATGTTGTTAATGAATATAATCCAATTAATTGATCTCTGATTAGTAACCATCCAATGTTCATACAACGATTTGATTTGCGTTAGTCCAACTCGTTTAAGAATAAATACTCAAAGTAAGTATTCTTGAATTATATCGAACTACAATTTTAAATCCAATATAAATTGTATCCAATACGAATTCATGTTTAATTCCAAATTAAACAATTACACTTATTTTAGTGCCTTAAAGACTTGGATTCCAAATCCAATCCAATTGGGTCTCAAAGGCTCAATTATCATCGAATGCCAATTCAATTATAGTCCAATGGGCTTTCAATTAATTCTTTAGGTATGGGCTTTGGCCATTATGGATCCAACCCAAAATGTCAATGCCCAATTTAGGAATCACTCTATGCCAAAAAATCAATTTAGGCCCAATTGAATTATTAAAGGCCCAAAATTCATATTTAGACTTTATGGAAATGATTTTAGGCCCAATTGGATCCAACCCAATTGTCCAAAACCATACTTGGCCCAACCAAGTTCATTAGCCCAATTACAACAAATTAAATTAACTTAATATTACAAAATCACATCAATTCAATTAAAGTGTAATTAATACAATTAATCAATTAATCTAATGTTTCTAAAACACTAATTAATCCAATTAATCATGCTTAATTTCAAATTCATGTCCAACACAAAATTGAAGCAAAATCAACTCATCCATCAACATGCTCAAACTCACGGCAATTGCATAGAATAACATTCAATTTTGATTTCAATCCAATTAAATCAAAAATCAATATTCATTTCATGCATTTAACATATCCAATTTTCAAAATTCGAAAAATCACCATGAGATCCCTTAGGGTTACTTTCGGCCATATAAGGGAATTTGGGGAAAATTAATCTAATCAATTTTTCACAAATTCAAAGATGCACAAATCCAATTCATCATCATCCAAACACAACCAAACAACCAATTTCGAATTTTCACACTCCAAGCATAAAATTCCCAAATTAAAGTTAAGAACCCTAAAATTCAAATCATGCTTAGATTGGCTCTTGATACCATATTTAGTTTCTCTAAGACATGCAAAGGATCCTAAACATTGATTCATGTGTGAATATTACAAGATAAGTTGCGGAAAAACTCACATTGATCGGTTGAAGTTCAAAACTTTTTGTTGGATGTAGAAGCTCCAAACCCTCTTTATGAGTTCTAAACTCTGGGTGAGTTTCTCTATCACCTTTCTATGACTCCCAAAGTGCTAGCTTTGTCCAAAATGAAATAAAATTTGAAAGAAATTTTTTTTCCTATTCTAAAGAGAAGCAATCGGCCTTAAGAGGAAAGAAGGAGATGGTGAATAGTGAAGTCAAACTTGGTGTGTGTTGTGTTTTAAAGTGTAACATTAATTAGCCAACTACACCCATCACAAATAGTGACAAGTGATGTAAGTAAAATAGGTCCCACCACTTTCAAATTCCAAATTTGTGCTGGCTTACACAACACACTTTGGGCCCGGTTCGTTTAATCCAACTAAACAAATTTTCCATCGTTAAATAATTAAATCCAATTAATTAAATAATAATGCCTCGCAAAATTATTACGATAGTCGCTTGCGAATTAATTCTAAATTAATTCACTCACTTGAATTAAAATCCAATTTCAATTCTGCATTGAAATCCAATTTCAATTAATATATCCAATATATTATTTTAGCCCAAATAAATAAATCAAATAGAAAAATCTAATTTAACTATTAAATTTATTTTACCGATTAATTCCAAATTAATCGCGTTCTCTCTTCTAGATGAATTTAATCTCAGATAAATTCCTGCCGTAATTAATCCTAGATTAATTTTCTCTCTCATAATTAATCCCAGATTAATTTGTTCAAGTCAAATGTCATCAGTGAATCTCTAGGAAGCGACCCAAGAGATCCCTGGATATGTTGGCAGTTAAATACGGTCATCGGACTATCCGAACACGTGCGTACCCCGTACCACGTTCTCACCGATTTACAAGACATGGTTGGCTTCTAGCAAAGCACCGTGCCTACCCAATTCTCCAGAAATATTCAACGAAGAATATATAATCTGTATCAGGCGTAGTATACAATGTATTGCGTAATACGATCAAGTATCGGATGTCACATGCTAGGCCTAGGGCTGGAATTGTGTCTTCCCCGTACGAAGCATATATCAGATCATCAGTAACTAGTCTCTGTAATCGGATAATCATGACCCAGTCATACAATCCCGATAGCTGTAGCATTTAAGAGTACTAGTTATGTATCATGCATTCATAGAATACATATTTATGCATTTTATGATAGCATAACATGGATAAACATTAATTGTTGATGATTGCCAAATGTTTTCCACAAATAGGGGTATGGCAGAAAATCATAGTTGTGATAGGGTGGATTTTGTGTTTTTGTTGATGATTGATTATGGTTTATGTTAGGAATGATGTCATGAAAATGGTATTGCTTGATTTGAGTTTGGAAACTTTAAGGTTGTAAATTTATGCCTTGGCCGAATTCTAGGCTTGTGGTGGGAGGTATAATTTTATAATTGGGTAATGTTATAAGCATGAATTGGGTGTTTTATTGTGATGGGTTGGGCTAGTGTTATGTTTTGTTGTTGAAATACATGAAGCCTATTAGAGAGGCTTTGGCCGAATATTAAAGCTTGTTGTTGGATTGTGTAGTGTATGTGTGGCATGATGATAATCATGAAAATATGTCATGTGATGTTGATACACATGGTTGTGTGCGCCTTAGTCTTGGCCAAATAGTTGGCTAAAGTGAATAGGCCGTATTGGGCATTTATTGATAGATAGTTTTGGACATTTCAAGTGACTAAATCGGTTATGTTGAAATGTCTCATTAGTATTCTCACAAGCACGTCAAGACACGAGCACAACATATCACGTCATACGCACGTCATGTAGTATTGACAGTTTAGCCAAGTTAAGCAGCATGTCCGTGTAGCTTAGGATCTTAAGTAAACATCTTAAGTTATCACGTTAGCAATGTCATCATATATACAATATGTACATGCATTCACGATCATGTTTATTATCAGTAGGTCGAGTATGTTAACCATACTTCAACACAGTTTCTGTTGGATACCTCACATGATTCTTTCTAGCAATATTCATGCATGCTGACGATGGGCGTCAGTCAGTGAGTGGATGCTTCATCTTCTTATCTTTTTCATATTTTTCAATTGGTATGTCTTTCTTATTTAGCTTTGATTTCTGTTTCTATTTCATATGTTCCATTGATATTCTCAGTTTATGAAATCAATTTATTTTCCTTGATTATGTTTCGGTTTGTGTTCTTGAATTACCTTTTCAGTTTCATTATCAGCTCACCCTATTAGTTTATGTTCTTATGATTATTAGTTTATTGGACTTTATTTATGTATTCATTTCAGTTCATGCATCTATGTTATATTATCAGTTCCATTCCAATTTATGTTGATAGATCATGTTCTGTGATACATATTTAGATTCATGTTTTAGTATATTTCATCACATGTCATATCTTTCATGTTCATTACTTCATGTTAGCTTTCAGTTTAAGTATCCAGCATTATAGCCACCATTCAGGATTCAGCCAAGATATATAGTTTCATTTTAGTTTATGTTATGTATTACTTGTCTAGCATTCACGTTTCAGCATGTGATAATCTATATTTTTCATGACCACAGATCATGTAGTTTAGTAGTTCAGTCATATATTCAGGATTCTAGTGCAGCCATGATTCTATGATTTACAAGTCATGTTAGGCATTTCATTCAACGTCATAGGTTCCCATATTATGTTCTCATGTTAGTTAGGGGTGTTCACGGGTCGGGTCGGGTTTTTTCTTTTTTTTTATGACCCCATCGGGTCGGTTCATTCGGGTCTTTCGATCTGAACCTAAAATTTGATACGGTAACCCGCGCGGGTCGGGTCACAATGGGGTCGGGTCAAAAAAATACGGGTAGGATCGGGTAAACATAATATGCAGTAAATATAATATATATATATATATATATATATATATATATATATATATATTATTAATACAAATTTGATAAGATAGAAGTGTAGCTGAAATGGCAAAGGATTTGATTAATTTGTACTTGATCACATGTTCGATTCTCAACATTAGCATTTTATTTTGTATTTTCCTCTTTTTGGAAAAAGAAAGAAAAAATAAAATTTTCAGAATTGTTCAAGTTGAGATTCGAACCTGGAACCACTTAAAGACTAAGTAAATACTTTGCCATTTTAGCCACACTTGTTTCTTGTCAAAATCGTATCATTAAAAATATATATTATAATTATAATATCATTTTCATCGGGTCGGGTCAGACCTGAGTGTTCTGACCTAAACCTGTGACCCGACTCGAAATTTCAGGTCGGGTCCAAATTGACCCGAAATTGAATTTTAAAATTCATAAACCCAGTCGGATTGGGTCGAGTCGGGTCGGTCGTTGGTCGACCCGACCCTATGAGCACCCCTAATGTTAGTCATGTAATATACAAATTATTTATGTACCACGTATGCTAGTTTACAAAACATGTTTTTCAGATTTCATGTTAGTTTATGCATTCAACTTAGATGTTCAGTTACGTTCTAGTTATGTCATGTAATACATATTTAGGATTCATGTTTTAGAATGCATCAGTCTAAGTTTCTTGTGTTTTTCATGTCATAATTGGCATGTTAATTCTTGTCGCTGGTTTTAAGTTTAGGTTTTTCATGTTATTCACGTCAGTTGCAAGTCATTCACGTATCATGCATGTTAGTTTCAGGATAAGTTTTTTAGATTTCACGCCATGTCCCAGACATCACGTGCACGCTTGTCCAATTTAGGTTTCCATAGTCCATATTCATGAACATGTTTTCATGCTTAAGATCTCAGCATGTGTTTTCAAGTTATGTTTTCATATTTATGATTTCAGAATATATTATCATGATTAAGTTTTTAGTTATTTTTTATAAGTGTTTTACATATATGATATATGTGTTTTCAAACAACCAGTTTATTATTGTCCCCTCACATTTAACATCCCGGGTTTTCTTGCCTTGGGGCACTGATTACCTCCATAGACTCATGTTTATGTTCACATTCCTCTGCCTGCATGGTGCTAGGTTTCGCTAGGTAGGTATCACGCCCCCACATTACTATATTGGTGTGGTTTTCATATTTTCAGGGCATGTACGAGCGTATGCGGGGGTGACGGTCCATTCTCGATATGTATGGCGACATGAGGGAGACGTCTCATTACCGGTCATTGCACATGTATGTTCTTAGATCATGTACATGGTTTTTATAAGACTCAATTTTCAAACATGTTCATATATTTCATTATTCAGATCCTGTTTATGATTTCATGTATAACTACCTGTTTGAGAATGCATATCATTTTTCAGTTCATCTACATGTTTTTCAGTCATGCATGGTCAGCTCAGAAATTCATTTTCAGTGCATGTAGCTTCCGTACAAGATAAGCAAGTTCAGATCAGGTTAGCATGTCATTCAAGCAATGTCAGCAATCATGTCTTGTAGTTTACGTCAGCTTTGAGTCATGTTCACGCATGTCCAAAGTCATGCCCAAGGTTGTAGTCACGTTGACCATTCTCAGATCTCATGTTTATGTTTTAAAGGTTTTCCAGTTATGTTTTTCACGTTTTTGTGATTAGCCATGCCTTACGATTTATGTATCTATCTCACATCAGGTTATAGTTTTAGCTATGCATGTCATGTTATCGGATAATCATGTTCCAGATCAGGTAGTTTCAGATCATGCAAGATTATATCACATTAGTATGTCAATTTTCAAATCAAGTAGTTCAAGGCAGGATCATGCATTTGAGTAAGTTAAGATTTCAAGCATGTCTTGTCAGTTTCATGTTAGGTTCACATTGTAAGTCACATAGTTTCGGTCATACAAGCATTTCTATTTTAAATATTCGGTTTCAGTTAATGTATTTCAGATCAGGATCGTGCATGTTCAGGTCAAGTCAACTTCAGGTTATGTCCACGCACTTCTTAGGTCATGTTTAGGGTAGCCAGCTCTCACGTCATGTCAGCTTCCAGTTATGTCATGTTCAGTTTTAGTTCTTATATCATGCCCTCTGTATTCAGCTATGTCTATATTCTTTTTTCAGCTTATGTCGTTGTTATCCTATATGTTGTTACTTTGCAGTCTCAATTTATAAGTTCTTACATGCCATTTGTTTCATATTTTCTTATTGGTAGTCCATTATTCACTCACCAGGTCTTTCAAAAGACTTGATCCACCCCACTCTCCAGTTGTTTTGCAGGTTTTCAGGTTCATACATGTGAAGGACAAGCATTGGAGGAGACGAGACCCAACGGTAGTCATTATATTTCATGGTAGTTAGGTTTATGTTAAGTTAGGCCATGAGGCATTATATAAATGCATGTATTTATGTATTTTATACATTCATATACGCATGCATGTTTAACAATTACCACGTTATATGTATGCAAGTCAAGTTAATGTTATGTAACCATATTTACAAGCAGGTATATTAAGCTATGTTTAATATGTTTTTAATAGTTCACGTTCACGTTTGAATGACATACATGCATATAGTCGGTCAGTCAGTATGTTTAGAAGGTGCATGTCATTGGTTCAAGGTGATAACTAGGTTGTCTCCTGCCGATGAAATGCCTAGATTTTATGGGGTGTGACAATAAGCTGCAAATTGAGAACATGGCCGTAAACATGAAGTCCAACTTGAAGTTCATGAAACATAATTTGTATAACATGAAACATAGTTCGCTAATTATAATATATAAACTGTAATTAAGGAATACCACAACCGTAATAACTTGAAAACATAACAAAGAAAATATCATCCACTCACAGAACCGACATCCTAATGCTTTCGTGCTCGAATCTTTCATGGATTTGAACAAGGTATGATCAGTATTCATGAGTATTTACGGTTCCTAAACATTCGCATGAACAATACATGTGACCCTTCTGGCATAGAAGCTTATAACACTATCGGAAATCTTAAGGTATGACCTAAGACATGTAGGATTTAAACATGAAATTGGCATCATATCGTGACCAACTGTACTCCTCACGGCGCGACGCCATCTTTGCTTCGTGACGCACCCAAGGTAAAAATTGAGATAAAAGAATCATTTAATATCGCATCGCGGTGCAGGTCCTTACGCGTCACGACACGAGCTCGAAAACAAGTCTGACTATGAATCCAATCACACAAGTGCCAACAATTTCGGTAATAACCATCACCATAACACCACCCTAAGAAACAAGAGAATTCACCATGGCTACAACATGTTTCATCTTCACCAAAACGTACAAGGGGTTCATTGTATCGCAAGTCTAACCCTAGGTTCCTAATTCAACTCAATATTTCCACAAACATGATAATAACCACCAATCTAAGCATTATTAATACTCTAATTATCCAAAATCATGTAAATTAGACATGGGTCATGCTTGAGTTTCTATGGATTCAAATGATAGACTTGATAAATTATGCTAAAATATAAAGTAATTGTTAGGGTAGAGAGTGGAGAACGTTATAAACAATGAGCAACTCTTGAATAGCAAGCAAAATTTTAACTTTACCAAACTCCATGGCTGCCAAATTGGAAGAAAAGAACATAAATGTTTTTATTTTGTGTGTGTGGACGTAGGGAGTGAAAAGGAAGAAGGGTATTGGAGTCATGAATTTTTAACCACCAGAGTTGATATTTACAACTTAAAATAATAGTCTTAAAATAATCCACATTAAAAATTGTTACAATTCCCGTCATAGCACAGTCGCTTAGGTTTAAAACGCAAATTTGACTTAGTTCCAGTAGAAATTTGGGAAAATATTTAATACAAAAGTTATAACCCCGTGTATAAGATTTCCAACGGTACCAAAATAACTGAAGAATGATATATGTAGCCCAAGATATGGCCAAAATTCTGAGGGCTCTTCATGAAAGCAATTATATTAAAAATGGTACTAAAAATTTATAAAATTATTCCGAACTCCCGGGAAGGATAACAAGGATTTCAAATCCTTTAATAAATGATTATATGCATAATAACATAACGTGAATGAACAAAATGACCATAATAAATATGTTATGATAATCAGGGTGTTATAATACTGATCTTGAAAACATCTTTTGCATATACTTTCTTTCCAGGATCGATAATATAGCTATATATATTCTAACAATCATAATCTTTTAAATATGACGTGACTCATTATGTACTGTTTATACATACAATGCTCGTATGAGACTCACTACCTATTTTAGATTAGGTATGAGAGAAATATCATCCAAATGGATTTCCTAACCAGTACCTCTTCGATGAATACATACACGTCAACTAACTTTTCTCATGTCATACAAGCTGATCTGCTGAAACTACTGACCTTAATGACATTGCAAGATATCAATGTACATAAAAATACAACATACATGCTCATTGTATACTATCATTCAATCTGTCAACTGGGAACTAGTTATAACTGAACATATGCGTAGGCTTACTGAAAACATGTTGTTGAATTTGAAAATTTAGACTTTGAAATTTACATGTTGTACCTGAAAATTGAAACTAAAATTATTTCCTTGGAAATTGAAATCTAAAATCTATATGATTTTAAATAAAATTTGAAATCTGTAATACTTTGAAAGTATTTTTATGCATCCTCCACAACCATATGCATCATCCACATCCTCAAACACACATACACATAATTTAGAAAACTGTAAAGCATTCAATAAATTTCTAAAAATTCTGTTGTTACAAAAATTATAAAACTCTCTGAAAACTATTTCTTTGTATTTGAAAAAAATCATTAACAAATCTCTGAAAATCTTTTTTTATCTAAAACTTTAGCAAGTTTCTGTGAAAAAGTTGGTGTGTATGGACGTTACGTATCGCTAACCCTCACAGAACTATCTGAAAAATCACTAGTGCCTTAGGATGTTATATATCGCCGTCTCCTAAGAAGCTGAAGCTATACTCAAGAATGTGACATTTGAGGTAGAAGGACTCTAGGGGCATTATGTACCACTGTCTCATTGGTCCCGAATCTATATATGCCCGTATACACAGGGTCTTTCTATGGTGTATGCATAAATACGTTTGCATCATCACAACAAATGTATGAGTATATATGCTAGGCAAGGCAGCATTTCATGTTCAAGTCAGCATAAATCAATCATGGTTAGCCATAAGCCGATGACATACTAGTCATCCAATACATGCAGAATGGGCCCATTCCCAAAATCAACAAACACATCCATATATAACTCCATGATGTAAAGTGCTCACATATATCATCTACCACTAGATCCACACTCGGATCAAAACTATTTTCGACTTAAAAATATAACTAAATTTTGTCTGAAAATACTTGCAAAAACCTTTTTAACAATTGATGTAATAAAATTAAGCTTTGCCAGAAAACATACTAAACTATAAATCTGATTCATAAGCTGGTATTGTCTATACGTGCTAAAGTGAGTTTTCGAAACACATCATGTCGATGTCTTAGCTATATGTAAAACAACGATCGTACCATCATCAACAAACATCAAATATATCAATGTTAAACTTAATTTGGATATTGACTTTGACTACACATATCAATTTCTATATTCGTTAAAGAATATCTAAATATTAATGCATCGAATTCTAATTCCCAGCACCGGGATATTCATAGCTATTACGTTGCAGTTGTCAAAGTCAACTACTTAAACTAAATATCTATATCTAGAAATCAAATTCCTATTTCCGATCCATTACTAAAAAAACTTGTCTATTAATATAAACTTTATAAGTCACGTAGACACACAAACACACACACACACACACACACATTTTTATCACATTATCATTATACGACTCAACAAACATCCTTATCACTTCTAAAATACTTAATTAGTGCTTCTAAGAATCATTAACTATACATACTAATTTATAAATATAGATACATATATATCATAATTAAACCAAAATACATTATTTACTTGAGGTACTTATATGGGTTTTCCAACTAGTCTTTCCCTTCATTCATCTGTAATACAGAACATAGATGGTTAGAATAGTCAAATCACGGAAAAACTAACTTAATAACATAAAATTTCCAACCTTCCTAGAACACCCAAATCAAGTCTGTTTTCAACGATTTCAGTTTCATTACTCTTAACACATCATATACAACATATTCATAGCATCAGATTCGATTTCCGGCCAAAATTCGGAAAATCCTCCAAAAAGCTTGAAAATGCCATAATCAGTTTTTAAATCACACAAATCCATCTAAAAACATTCAATCAACCTTAATTTATCATAATTAACCTGACTATCATCAGATTCATTCAAACATCGACATACATGAAATCAGGTTTTACTATAAACTTGGATAATCTGTCAGATCGATCAAATACATTTCAATTTAGCTCAAATTCAACCAATAACACAAATTTAGTACATTTATGCTCAATTAACTCAATACATAGCAATTCAATAATCCACGAACCTACTGGAAGCATCTGAATATTTCATTGATTACGTCAAATTAATAAGTTTTTATCGGAATATCTTACCGAGCTTTCGAGTACACCAATATACTTTGAATACACGTATAAATGTATAGGAATCGATAGAATTCAAATCGGAGTAGCCGAGCTCGTGGGTCACTATTGACCATTCAGTTTTATCATGTTTTACGCAAAACTAAGCAACGATCAGTAGAACCGTCACTGCAACCTCACAATCCTCTGCATGAATGAAATCAAGCAGAACAAAAACTGAAAGTGTGGGGGAGTAATTCGTAACCCAGTAAGTGAATGTTGAAAACGAAAGTGAAAGCATAAAAATACATGACTTGAATTAACGATCTCATTCAAATTATATTCGCGAAATTATAAACTTACAAAATCATAATCTACCATAGATCTTGAAACTTAAACTGTAAATCATGTGCAGTGACTATAAATATGAATAGTAAATTATAACATAATGGGACATCTGTAAAGATGTTTAGTAAACTATAACCATGAATTGATAACTGCAACATAAATTGAAAACTATAAACATAACCTGAAACTACAAACATAACTTGAAACTATAAACTTGAATTGAAAGTAGTAATCATAACTGTAACTGTAATATGTAGACTGTAAACATGATCAAAAATTATATAACGTGAACTTATAAACATGACTGACAACTGTAACATGAATTGAAAACTGAGTCATAAACTGAAAATATAAACATGATCTGGAGATTTAATCATGAACTGAAAATGTATACTTGACGAAAATTGTAAACATGAACTAAAACTGTAAACATGATAATATGACTAAAACTATACGACTGACTTAAAAATTGTAATATGAGCTGAAAATTGTGACATAAACTGAAAACGTAAATATGACTGTAAAATATAAGACACAAACTGTGGACATAATTATGACTTTGAAAAATAAACTATAAGCATGACTCTAATATGAAAACTTAAACTGTAATCATGAACTGCAAACTGTAAAGTGCAAACATGAACTAAGAACTATAAACATAAATTGTAAACTGAAAACACGAGTTATAAACTGTAAAACTATAGACATGAACTGTAGCTGATAAGCTTGAGATGAAAACTATAACTATAAACATGGAAAATAAATAAACTCTGAAAGATACATATGCCACGATTGGGATTGGGACATCTCCCCTGCACTGCCATACATATCGTGATTTAGCCGTTGCCCTCACTTATGCTTCCTTATATTAAAGTCGTGTAAAACATCACCAATATCGTAACCTGGGGGCATGAAACCTACTTAGTGAGACCTAACACCACGTAAACATGGGAATATGACATGACTAAGCCTAAGAGGGTTTACATAGAATCATTAAGCGAGCTAAAACTGAGCATACTCGAATAGCTATAACTGTATTGGGGCCTACTTAGCGGGAACCTAGTACCACATAAGGATGGGAACATGAACATGAACATGAATGTGAGCATACTCGAGTAGTTATACATGAGGGAACAACACTATACTAGTATTTTGAAATCAATTAAATATTTATACTTGTAAACATGTAGTCGTATATTGTAGAGTATAAAACTTAAGTTATCAAACTTGAAAAATCATGAACTATAAATCATGTGACATGAGTGATAAACTTAAAACATAAAGTGTAAATCATGAATCATGAAAACATAACCAAAAAATAAGGACTGCACACGTGAACTGTAAACATATAGAGCATGAACTGAAAACATGTAAAACGTGAACCAAAAATATATTACATGAAAACATAAACTGTAAACATGATAGATGGAAAATATAAACTGAAAGCATGCAAACGTGACACATGAAAAACATAAACTATAAGCATGTAAATATGACACGTGAAAAATATAATGCAAACGTGAAAAACATAATATGTAAACATGACACGTAGAAAAAGTAAACTAAAAACTATAATCATGGACCGCAGAATGAAAACATAAACTGTAATCATGAAACATGAATTGCAAATCATGAAACATTGACTGTAAACTCTGACATGTGATCGGTGGTAAACACACACGTAACGCAAGCGCACGTATCACTCAAGTAGTATAAAAATATCGATCCCACGAGGACTTAATTTCTACTGTTGTTATTAATTATTGATTTTATTTATTTACAGGTATCTAATTAGGGTAAGAAATGAATGATTGCTGATTGGTTGGTTGAATGTGGATTTGCTAAATAAATAAATAAATAAAAATATAAAATGAAACAAAGGAAATTAATAATAAAGAAAACATCGAGAGTAGTGAATCCACCCAATATTACTCTAAAGATGAATTAATTCTCATATACATGTGTAATAAATTAGTTGTTAACCTAGAACATGAAGATATACAAAAGCCTCTTCTGATGGTCAGATGCAAACACCCAAAGTAACCCAATTAACTATATTCCTATATTAATTAAGAAACTCTGAATTCATTAAGTTCAAGTTCTAATTGTGGCTACCCACGCCCGACAGGTATATTCCAATCCTGGAATGAAATCTCTAAGATGAGATCGTGAGCTATTGAATCTAAAGCTGAAACCTAAAATCATTTTTCCAAGTTCATTTTAAGTTTACCACATCAATCTTCTTGGTGATCAGGCAACAAGAATCATTAAAGTTAAGATTCAATAAAAAAGCCAAAGCATCACACATATATAAAGAAAATCAATTATTAAATGTGTGAATATTGTGCTTCATCACTTTCCTAGATAAAAAAAATGCTGGGTGACTGGTGCGTAATCACACACGTATAATGCAAGCGCACGTATCGTTCAAGTAGTATAAAAGTATCGATCCCACGAGGACTTAGAACCTTTTGTTATTAATTTATGAAGTTAAATATTTACAAGTATCTAATGGATTGGTTGTTTGATTGGGTGGTGACTTTAAAACTTAAAACAAGTAAATAAAATTACTTCAAAGTAGATTGAAGAAAATTCAAATTTATAAAACTATCCATGGTTGTGAATCATTCCAATATCTTTTTAAAAAGATAAATGGTTATTTTACGTTTGTGTAATATATTGGTCTATTAACCTGGAACACGAAATTATGTAAAAGCCTCTTCCGATGGTCAAATACAAATACCCAATATAACCCAATTAATCATATTCTTATGTTAACCAAGTTATCTGAATTCATTAAGATTAAGTTTCAATTATGGCTACCCCCGCCCGACAGGTATATTCCTATCATGTAAGGAAATCTATTAAAGGGTTATATATCCTCAAGGAAGATCGTGGGCTATTGAGTCTAAGGTCTTTAACCTAAAATCTCTTTTCCAAGTTCATTTTAAGTTTACCGAATCAATCTTATTAATGGCCAGTTAACAAGATGCATTATGACTAAGGCTCAATAAATAAACCTTTATATTACCAAAACCATAATTTAACCCCTTATAAACCGGTGATATTGGACTTCATCACAACCCCAGATAACTAGTTTAGTTACGACACATATTACGGGTAGTAGAAACTTAAATAAAAGAAAAGATATAAAGTAAATGCTGAAAGTAAATTGCTGAAAGTAAATTTCTGAAAAGTAAATGCTGAAAGTAAATTACTGAAAAGTAAATAAAGTAAAGTACAATAAAAGAAAATGCTGAGGTAAAATGATCCACTTTTATTACTTCTATTTTAGATATCTCCCTTAATATAATAAATTAACTTTGCATGATAATTACCAACCATCCATATAGGCGGTATCCAGATTAAGTCAAATTAATAATTAATTACCAACTGACCAATCAGGTGGTATCCAGTTTAGTCAGGTTAAAACCAATTTAAATAATTACCAACCGACCAATATGACGGTATCCTCGTTAAGTCAGGTTTTAACTAGTTTATATATTATAATTAAGGGAGATTAATCTAAATATTAGTAATAAAAGTTTTACCTTTTACCCCAGCAAAGGGGAGTTACCTCCTCATTACTGAAAAATAAAAACTGAAAATTAAAAAAAGAAAAGTATTGTGCGTAAAAGTAAATTGCGGAAAGTAAAAACTGAAAAGTAAAGAAAAGAAAGTGCGAAAGCAGAAATTATTATTGAAAGCTGTAAATAAATAAACAATATACGATCTTCTTAGTATTCTTAAGGAATTCCTTTGAAGAAAGTATGAATTTACAAATGAAATGGCTTGGTATTTATAGGCAAAATTTTGCCTCCATCAAATCATCCACCAAATCCATTATTAATTGCTTCACTAACTGTTCCACTAATTACTCCACCAAATCCATTATAATTGCACCACTAATTGCTTATCATGTTTGGTGGTGATTTGATAATTTTTATTATTTATTTATTAATTTATTTTTTGCTTTGAAAATGATTGAAAATGACTTTAATAATTACACACAACACACTTCTGGATGGTTCATCAATTTCGGGCATGAGATATTCAGAATTAGAAATTATTTTGTCTTTAAAACTTGTAGATATTTGAGTCTTATTTAATCTGGAACTTGAATTAGCTCAATCCGATATTGGAGTAAAACGTTATGCCCAAACTACGACAGATGCGCAAAACTGGAATATCCAAAACTGCACTTCGTTAAAACGCCCTTTCAAGTTTCCAATCTCCAAAATTAATATGTCAAGTCCAATTTTTACCCATATTTGACCCACATTTCGTCCTAAATGATTTCATTGTGTCCCAATATTATTTTATCTGCAAAATAACTAAAACACATCAAAATGTTCATAAAACCCGAGAAACTAAACAAAATATTAAGTAAAAAGGGCGGTAAATATTGATATATATTCCGCTCATCACACCCCCAAACCTAACATTTTGCTAGTCCTCGAGCAAAATAACAAAATAAAATACAAGAAACAATTAAAATTAAACTAAGCCACTTTCGTAGGGATCACAGTTAAAGATAATAAAACTATATTATCTAAGCCACTTTCGTAGCCTTTAAACCCCTAGGTGTCCCTATTGGATGAGTTATAGTCTCGTGAGGGCTTACAACAACGATACCCACAAACGTTTCACAAAAGTTAAAAGATAATAAAACTAATGCACACAAAAGCAAAAAGACAAGAGAAAAGAGAATAAAGAAGTTAGTGACTAATCAGGTGAAACTTCTACTCCAAGTTACTAGTTGTTTTCTTTCTTTCTAAATTACTGAATAAGTAAATTCTCTGATTATATTTACCATTCTCCATATGCACAGCCGAAAAAATATTAATCAACTCATTTTTGCCCACAACAGTCACAAGTGCAGTTGATAAGAGAGTAATATTTTTGTCCTAAAGTTTTATCAGAATTCACACCTTTTTTGCAGCAATGGAATAATTTTTCTGATTTTTCTGATTTTTTTCTTTGATTTTTATTTTTTTATTTATATACAATATCTTCCATCTATGTAACGAGTGTTGGGTCGGTGGCTTCCAAACCAGTTGCCTTTAGGGCACCACGTGTTAAGACACCCCTACGGACTTAATTACTCATAGAGCTTCAAAGAGTATGTAGACCGCTGGAGAGGTCAACTTTTGAAAATGCAGACTCGGCCTTCAGAGAAGGACCAGATTAAGATGATTATCAAGGGTACTAAGCCCTCAATTTATGGCAAGCTGAGGAGGATGACCTCCATGATTGTGGATTTTCGACAGTTGAGAGAGACTGTTATGGATATTGAAGAAGAGGAGGCTGAAAACAGAAAGTTTTATGGCCAGAATAAAAGAGCTTTTGGGAGGCATTCTGAGACCAAGCCCACTACGGCCGAGGTCGCTACCGTTAGAAATAGGCAATTCTCTAATCTTGGTAGACCTATGTCAAATGTGCTTGAGAAGTTGAAAGGACAAGGACTCCTGAAGCCTTTAGACCCTAGACCAATCCCAAACCCTGTGCCACACTACTTTGACCTGAACCAATATTGCCACTTCCACCAACAAAAAGGCCATGACACTGATAACTGCCCCCGCCTTAGGCATGAAATCCAAAACCTCATCGATGCTCACAAAATACCCGACCCAGAGAAAGAACAACCCAACACACACAAAAACCCTTTACCAAACTACCACTTTGTTCCACCACCCACCTACATGATCAACTCCGGCCTACCCGAAACCTTTGTCCTCCAAACTCTCAACCACCAGGCTTCTTGCATTAAGATAAATGATAACAGTAGTAAAGAACCATAGGTCAATGGAGAAGGCAATGCTGCGAATGATGAAGTTGTTCCTCCTAGTTTATTTGATCCTGTATTTTTAATAAAGACATTGGTTTTGTCTACATGTTCGAACCTTTTTATGATAATAAAGACGTTCATTTCGCTGAATCTCTTCTACAATATGAGTATATTTGAGAAAAGCATTCAACCTTGGTACTTTGAAATTCAGTGATGTTCAGAATACGGGGAATCCTTGGAATAAGCAAGCAGAAAAGATAAGATAGCCATTCAGAAATTGGGAAATGGGAGTAGTGAGAATATCAGACTTGGAAGAGAATCAGTTCACCGAGCCGATCAACGTAGATAGATTGAAGCAGTGGCTTGCCTGAGGAAAAGAAGACTGAGCAGTCACCAAGAGAATTGGCAGAAGACCTAACCCAATGGGATAGAAAATTCACTCATACATGCATGCATACACGTAACATATTTGTATCATTTTTGTGTTTGTTCTGTTTTGTAATAACAGGTTTCAAAGGAAAAAAAAAGGGGGGCGTCAAATGAAGGCCAACCAGAAGCAGCAATAGTACAATGTCAGTAGTCTTCAGAAATGAATCATAGGGGCGAGGCCCATATCATCAGCATCAATTGGGGGCGAGGCCCACATCAGTATCAGCTGGGGGCGGGGCCCATATCAGTATCAGTTGGTGGCGAGGCCCACATCAGTATCAGTTGGGGCGAGACCCATATCAATATCACTCTGGGGGGCGAGACCCATATCATTATCAGAATCAATTTTGCCGGGTATGGCACTCTGGGAAAAAGACCTGCAGTTCAAGGAAGAAGACCATTGTCTCAATTTATATCGGGAACAAGACCCAAAGTTCAGGGAAAAAGACCCTCATCTCAACTCAAATCGGGAACAAGACCCACAGTTCAGGGAAGAAGACCCTTATCTCAACTCAAATCGGGAACAAGACCCGCAGTTCAGGAAGAAGACCCTTGTCTCAACTCAAATCGGGAACAAGACCCACAGTTCAGGGAAGAAGACCCTTATCTCAACTCAAATCGGGAACAAGACCCACAGTTCAGGGAAGAAGACCCTTATCTCAACTCAAATCGGGAACAAGACCCGCAGTTCAGGGAAGAAGACCCTTGTCTCAACTCAAATCGGGTACAAGACCCACAGTTCAGGGAAGAAGACCCTTATCTCAACTCAAATCGGGAACAAGACCCGCAGTTCAGGGAAGAAGACCATCATCTCAACTCCAATCGGGAATAAGACCGCAGTTCAGGGAAGAAGACCCTTATCTCAACTCCAATCGGGAACAAGACCCGCAGTTCAGGGAAGAAGACCATTATCTCAACTCCAATCGGGAACAAGACCCGCAGTTCAGGGAGAAGACCCTTATCTCAACTCAGATTGGGAACAAAACCCAGAATACAACTCAATTCAACATGGGAACAAGACCCACTCGGCGGTTCGAGAATGGACCACCTCACAACAAAATCAACTCAAACTCAGCTCGAGGCAGCAGACGAGCCAGGTAAGTAAAAATGCATTGCATAGACTTTGATAGGACTGTCACTGTCACACACTACACAAGCCCCATCAAAGTGGGGGCAACTGTAGGCATTGCATTTTTGCATGTGAAACCCGATGATGAGTCTCATTTGGAGGCACTACCTTTTGAGTCACGAAAGCCGCGGGAAACGGATATCGGAAGGGGAAATTCAGAATAAACAAGCTCACTGTCTTCGTTAGTGCTGCGTTCGTTACTTCGTTCGAACGGCAACCAGATTGCGGGTGTTCGTGTCGCGTTCGAGGAAGCGTTCGAACGGTGTCGGTAATTCTGGTTTTGCTGCTAGCCTCACGCCCAGCCCATTTAGCTCCCCAAAGCCCATAAAACACATCCCAAATTAAATAAATAAATATTAATTTAAACATTAAACATTAAATAAAATATTTAAACCATTTACCAATTAAATAAAATATTTACCTAACTTAAACTAAAATCATGCCTAATTTAAATAATTTGAATATATTATATACTAAAACTAAAAAGAAGATATGCCTAATTAAAATCAATCCTAACCAATTAAAACCAATCATATATTTGACTTCCTAATCTAATAAGATAATTACCAATCTAAAATATTTGTATTCCTAAACCAACACAAATTAAATATTACAAATTCCTAATCTAGCCAAGACATGTCCCCCAATCAAATCCATTGCTTTCCTTACCTAGCACTAAATCATATCCTTATTGAATGCACCAAATCCCTTCCTTGTGAGACAAGGTGAAGCCCTAACCCTTCTCTATATAAACAACCCCTAACCAAAGCCTTGACCCCTCTGGTCACACAACCTAAGTCACGCCCAAACCCTAAAAACACACTAAGACTCACAGCCAAAGCAAGAAATCAAGACAGAAAATTTTCTCCCCATCTCATCCTCCTTAGCCGCGAACACCATCTCCCTTGCACCCCTCCATAGCCGAATTTCTGTAGCCAATACAACCACCAATACAGCCCTAACCACCACTGAAAACCACCTTCGTAAACCCCCCACACATAACCGAAACCAGCCCTATACAGCAGCCCTCCATCACTGAAAATTACAACAAAAACTGCACTGTTTTACACGCCCAAACAGCAGCAAAATCACCTTAAAACAATAGCCCAAATCCTTAAAAAACAGTAACATAAAAACTGCATAGATAATCTTAAAAATAATCACATACAATTGCACTAAGAACACACACAAACTTGGAATAGTTCATTGAAAACGTTTAAACAGGTGGCCCGTGCAGTGAGCAGCAAGACAGAGGCCGAATAGGAGTAGAACGGAGTCGAACCGCAAGCAAAACATCAAAGCAGTGAGCTAGGACGCTGAACCAGTGCACCAGAAAAGTTGCGGAGCTTTACCCCTTCCGATCTTCATGAAACGCGAGTCCGAGAGACGGCTTAAAAGGTTAGACCTGAGGGTACTTTTCACACCCATCTCTACGTGATTTTTGTTGTTTATTTTTGATTATATTTTACTTATTCGTTGAATCCTGTTTATGTATGATGTGTGTTGTGGGTATGGGATGAATGGAAATGTTTTAACTCTCGCGGTATATCGGATGGAAACTCGGACATAAATTTCATAGCCGATTCCGAATGGACGGTAATATGATCTGTACTCGGGACACAACTCCACGTATCGCTTGAGTAAACGACACTATCTTTTGCCTTGTGTTGCTTTGGTTTGTTTATTTTTCGTCACTTGAATTCTGTATGTTGTTTATTTATGCATGATTCAATCAAGCGCATGGGCTTAGTGAGTTAGTCCAAAGGTCCTCTATTTGAGAGACGAAGAGCCGAAAAGGCCACCTTTGTGACACTACTTCGCCGCGCCGGTTGATGTGTGTTCGGTTGGATGCAAGATACGTTCAATCGGGCATACTTAGTTTGATATTATTGAATTTATCTTTTTATGCATGGTTCAATCAAGCGCATGGGCTTAGTAAGTGGAATGAAAGATCCCTTATGGGGAGGGGTTAAAACCCTTTACCACAATGCTTTGCCGCGCCGGTTGATGTGTGTTCGGATTGGATGTAAGATGTGTTCAATCGGGCATACTTGGTTTTGATATGATTGGCTCTATTTTTGTATGTGTGATGTGACGCATATGGGCTTAGTATGTTGGTCTAAAGGTCCTCTCTTTGAGAGACCAAGAGCCCCAAAAGGCCACCTTTACGGCAGTACTTCGCCGCGCCCCTTTATTTTGTTATTTATGCATTGCGTCCCATTTCATGCATCAGGTCTGTTCCCGTTCGAACGCGTTTACGAACGCAACTCGAACGCGCATACATTTTGCCTTATCATGCATCAGGTCTCATTTCCGTTCGAACGCGTTCACGAACGCCATACGAACGTGAGTATTCTGTTTCATTTCCGTTCGAACGCGTTAACAAACGCCATACGAACGTGAGCATTCTGTTTCATTTCCGTTCGAACGCGTTTACGAACGCTACACGAACGCGAACACACTGAACTGAGACATATTTATCACATGCCACGTATAATTGTTTCTTAGGTGATTTTTTACGGAACCACACATAGTCATTCTTGTCTTTGTGCACATAATAATGAAAAGCATGTTTATTCCATTAGTTGCGTCATTTGCCTTAGTCTTGATTTAATGCATTACGATTCATATGCCTATGCCATGATGACTTTGGAGTATTATTTCTTGTGGTATATCGGATGGAAACCCAGACATAAATTCCGTAGCCGATTCCGAATGGACGGTAATGCGGTCTGTACTTGGGATACAATTCCACGTATCACTTGGAAAAGTGCTCACATGTATGCTTGTGTTTTCACGAATATGATATGCTGAATGAAGTTGTATGTTCATTGTTACTTTGAGGTATTTTTAGGCATGTGTTATTAGATATGAGATATATGTGAAATGTATGTATGAGTGTTATTTTGTACCAATGAATATAGAAGCATGATATTCTTAGGAATAAGTGTTACTTAAGCCTAATTAAATTACTATGTAAATCCTTTCATTACAATTGACATAAGTAAGGGACCATTCCGAACCCAACGGTTTGAGGTCTTCCTTGCGAGGGGTGAGTGCGGCCTTAAATCTCATTTTCCCGGTTCACACCGGGTGGCGACTCCATTATTCTCCGGTTTAGTCCCCTGTGGCTACTCCGTACTCCCGACCGGGCGCGAGCCCGGGACAGCATGCGTCGCCCCAGATTTCCTGTGTTCCCACAAGTAGTTCTGGCAGTAAATAAAAGTTCTTTCATAGGTTTTGTCACGAACCCATTTCTCCGGGCATCATCAAGAAACACACAAAGAAAATCATAAAATCCTTCAACGTTGTACAGTCCAAGCGGTTTCTGGTGTATGTTCAAGTTTGCCTAAGATAATACTGTAAAAATTTCCTCCAATGTACCCAAGCCACCTGGCAAAGCAATAAAAGCATCAGCACGGTTAATCATTTTTATCAGTCGTTCAGACATACCTGGCACAATTAGCTCTTCTTTGTTTGATGGTCCAATAAGATTTGCCTCCGCCAAGGGTTTTGGGATGATTCCCAAAACGTGACTGCCTCCCTCATGTACAGCTTTTGAAACGATCCCCATAAGTCCAAGATTGCCTCCGCCATATTTGTTGCAGCTAAGACTCGACCCAATTCATGTGCTGCCTCTACGTATTGTGGCTTAACACCAACACTAGTACCGCAAAACACACAGATGTTTTCAACTCGTTTTCTTGAAGTGGCTTCCATGTTTTACTCTGGATGTCTTCAAAAGTGCAATGATGAGTTGAATTTATAATACCTGAAAAGGTTGAGTAAAATAATAGCACTAGTACATGTCAAATGACAATTATTAGTTAAACAGTCAAATAAATCGTGATAGTAAAAAAGGTCTGGATCTTGTCGGAGAAAATAAAAGAAAACAACAAAATAAATTACAATTATTAGGAAAAGACAAAGAGATATAATATGTACAAGAAAAGTAGCGGCTTGATTGAAGTCTATGCTTCAGGGACAAGCTTCCCATCCAATTTTCTTATAAATTAGCAAACAGGGTCTTTTTGAGTCAGATTCCCAAGACTTAACTGTTGTATTTCTTTTTGAAATTGTGTATGTAATTTGCGAAAGGCTATGTTAACATATCCATTGGGATGCGTCTCAAGAGTCGAAGATATATCATCTAAAGACTCCTTACTCAAGCCATCCCTAATGAATTTAATTTTTTCTTCGCGATTATCAGACACCATTCCTAAAAAACGACAACGAGTATTGCAATTCAGCGTGCACATTTGTAACAAACACCCATTTGCTTAACTCTACGTTTCTTTGCATAGGTGCTTCTTCCAAAACCAGGCAGATGTGAAATAAAAGAGTCAGAAGACTCAACTGCCAATCGGACCCGTGCTTCAATTACCCAACGAATGTCATTAGGAACACCATGGATCATTAGTAATCTCATCCGTTCCAAGCGAGCTTTGTAAACTTTCATCAGAGATTTTTGATGGAGAGAAGGAAATTGCTTGTGAATATTTGCGAGAGCTTCTTCCATCGTGAAATGACTTTATCTGCAAAAATTAAACACACAAAAATAAAACACACCAGATCACAATATATACAAAAATTGCATGGGTTGCCTTCCTGCGAGCGCTAAGTTTAACATCGTCAGCTAGACGTGACTTCTCGAACGTTAGGCTGGATCTGAAAGTGTGACACTTTCTTTTTGTCGCTCAAATGATTCTCCCCGGTAGTGCTTGACACGTTGACTATTAACCTTGAATGTGTTGTTGGTGTTGGGATCAAGTAACTCAATAGCTCCATATGGTAAAACCTGAGTGATTATAAATGGACCTGACCACCTTGATTTCAACTTTCCAGGGAAAAGTTTCAACCTTGAGTTGTACAACAACACATGCTGCCTTGGTTCGAACTGTTTGTGCACTATTTTTCGGTCATGCCATTTCTTGGTCTTTTCTTTGTACAATCTAGCATTCTCATAAGCCTGTAGACAAAACTCCTCCAATTCATTGAGTTGGTGAAGTCGTTTCTCTCCTGCAGCTTGTGAATCAAGATTCAACTTCTTCAGTGCCCAGTACACCTTATGTTCAAGCTCAACTGGCAGATGGCATGCTTTCCCAAACACCATACGATATGGGGACATACCAATGGGTGTCTTGTAAGCTATTCGATAGGCCCATAGTGCGTCATCCAATTTAGTTGACCAGTCCCTCCTTGTTGATCCAACGGTTCTCTCTAAGATTCTTTTGATTTCTCTGTTTGAAACTTCAACCTGTCCATTTGACTATGGATGATAAGCAGTGGCAACCTTGTGAGTAACTCCGTATTTGGATAAGAGTGCATCAAAGTATCTATTGCAGAAATGTGAACCACCATCACTGATAATTGCTCGAGGTGTTCCGAACCGAGTGAAAATGTTATTTTTCAGGAATTTGATCACCACTTTTGAATCATTGGATGGCAGTGCAATTGCTTCGACCCATTTGGAGATGTAGTCTACAGCAACCAGGATGTATAGGTTTTCGAATGATGGAACAAAGGGTCCCATAAAATCAATACCCCACACATCGAATATCTCCACTTCCAAAATGTTTTACAAAGGTCCTTCATTTCTCCTGGAAATATTCCCCGTTCTCTGGCACCTGTCACATTGAAGAGCAAAAAGATAAGCATCTTTAAAAAGAGCGGGCCAGAACAAACCTGATTGTAGGACTTTGGCTGCAGTTTTGTTTCTGCTGAAGTGTCCGCCATATGATGATGAATGACAGTGTTGCAAAAAAATGTTGACCTCATCATGTGGAACACACCGTCTCAATAATTGATAAGCACAACGTTTGAACAAGTACGGCTCATCCCAGACATAATGCTTGACTTCTTTGAAGAATTTCTTCTTTTTTTGAGTTGTCCATTCCAACGGCCATTTTCCTGATACAATGAAGTTGACATAGTCAGCATACCAAGGGACATCCTGCTGTTTCATGGAAAACAGTTGTTCATCTGGAAAAGTTTCTTTGATTGTCAGTTCTTTGCAGCTGTTTCTCCATTCTCAAGCCTCGATAGATAATCTGCCACCTGATTCTCTGTCCCTTCCTGTCTCTGATCTCCACATCAAATTCTTACAGAAGAAGTATCCAACGGATCAATCTGGGTTTGACATCTTTCTTCGTGATCAAGTATTTGATTGGTGAATGATCTGTGTAGACCACCACTTTGGGACCCAGCAGATAGGAGCAGAATTTGTCAAAAGCGTACATAACTGCGAGCAACTCCTTTTCAGTGGTTGTGTAGTTGAGTTGAGCTTCATTCAAAGTTTTGCTGGAGTAGTAAATGGTGTGGAAAATCTTTGCTTTGCGTTGTCCCAAAACTGCACCTACAGCAAAATCAATAGCATCACACATCACTTCAAATGGAAGGGTCCAGTCTGGTGCTACAATGATGGGGGCAGAAATCAGCTTTTGTTTTAAGATCTCAAAAGCTTCCTAGCATTCTTTGGTGAAGTTAAAAGGCACATCCTTCTCCAGAAGATTGCACAGAGGTTTAGCAATCTTGGAAAAGTCTTTGATAAATCTCATGTAAAAACCTGCATGTCCGAGAAAGCTTCGAATCCCTTTGACAAATGTCGGCGGAGGTAGTTTTTCAATTGTTTCAATCTTTGCTTTGTCTACCTCGATTCCCTTTTGTGAGATTCGGTGTCCAAGAACAATGCCTTCATGTACCATGAAATGGCATTTCTCCCAATTGAGTACCAGGTTTGTATCTTCACACCTTTGTAACACATGTTCCAAATTTTGCAAGCAGTGGTCAAAAGAATCTCCAAACACAGAAAAATCATCCATAAAAACTTCATACTCTGCTCCAACATGTCTGAGAAGATGGCCATCATGCAATGCTGAAATGTAGCGGGGGCATTACATAATCCAAATGGCATTCTGCGAAAAGTAAAAGTACCATAAGGACATGTAAATGTGGTTTTCTCCTGATCTTCTGGGGCGATGGCAATCTGATTGTATCATGAATATCCATCCAGAAAGTAATAGAACTCATGTCCCGCCAGTCTTTCTAACATCTGGTCAATGAATGGTAGCGGAAAATGGTCATTTCTCGTGGCTTTGTTCAGCTTCCTGTAGTCCATGCATACTCTCCATCCAGTCACCGTTCTTGTTGGAATCAGCTCATTCTTTTCATTTGTGACAACAATAATTCCTCATTTCTTCAGCACACACTGCATATGACTTACCCAACTGCGGTCTGAGATGGGGTAAATGATACCAGCATCCAACCATTTGATGATTTCTTTCTTCACGACCTCCTTCATGATTGGATTGAGTCTCCGTTGATGCTCTACTGTGGGTTTGTATTCATCGTTCATCAAAATCTTATGCATACAAAATGATGGACTAATGCCTCGAATGTCTGCTATAGTCCAGCCAATGGCCTTCTTGTGCTCTCGTAATACTCTCAGTAATTTTTCTTTCTGCTCCAATGTTAGCGAAGAAGAAATAATAACAGGTAATTCAGAAGAATTTCCAAGAAATGCGTACCTGAGATGGCCCAGAAGTAACTTCAGTTCCAACTGCGGTGATTCTTCAATTGAAGGCTTGATTCGATCTTTCTTTAGCAGTTCGAGGCTTTCCACTTGTGGTGTCGCTTTGAATCGGAATGGTCTATCAAGGTAGTTGATACATTCCAGGATTTCAGTATCGAGCTCGCTGTCAGTCATGTTGGTGATGCAAGCTTCAACAACATCAACTCTGAAGCATTCTTCTTCCTTTTCATCGCTCGGGAATTTCATGGCTTTGAAAACATTGAAGGTAACTTCTTGGTCCTGCACTTTCATGGTCAGTTCTCCTTTTTGCACATCAATCACAATTTTACCTGTAGCCAAGAATGGTCTCCCAAGAATGATATGTACTTCTTTGTCTTCTTCCATGTCAAGGATAATGAAATCTGCTGGGAGAATGAGTTTGTCAACTTTGACCAGCACATCTTCAACAACACCTCTTGGAAATGCGAGCATTCGATCAGCAAGTTGCAACGAGACTGAGGTAGGCATTGCTTCTCTAATCTGCAGTTTCTTGTAAATAGTAAAAGGCATCAAGTTAACAGTAGCTTCTAAATCGCATAAATCCTTACCGATGTAATGTTCTCCAATGGTGCATGGGACAGTGAAACTGCCAGGATCTTTCAACTTCGGGGGAAGTTTCCTCTGAATGATGGCACTACATTCTTCCGTTAATGCTACTGTCTCGTAGTCTCCTAATCTCCGTTTTCATGAAAGAATGTCTTTCATGAATTTTACATAGATGGGCATTTCTTCCAAAGCTTCGGCAAAAAGGATGTTGATGTGCAGTTTTTTGAAAACCTCCAAGAAACGAGCAAACTGCTTGTCCAGTTTGTTTTTCTGAAGTCGCTGTGGAAACGGTGGAGGTGAAGTGATTTGATCTTTTTCCTTTGCTTCTTTTTCCTCCGTCTGTTGCCCTGTTTCTTTTGGAATTTCTTCAATGGATGCCTTGATTCCAATATCATTGTTGATCTCAGTACCGCTTTTCAAAGTAATGGCTTGACATTGCTCATTCCCTCTGTTCCTTGGATTTGGTTCTGTGTTGCTGGGAAGATTACCTGGCGGTCTGTAACTCTGAGCATTGTCCAGTTGTCCAATTTGATTCTCCAGTGCTTTGATAGAAGTTGATTGGTTCTGAAACATAGCATCATACTTTTTAACTGAGCCAGCACTTCTGCTATTCCTGGTTCATTTGTCTACTTCTGGCCTTTGTTTTGTTGCTGGAATCCAGGTGGTGGATAGTTCTGCTGTTGGAATCCAGATGGTGGATTGTTCTTTTGCCCTGAATTATTGCCCCATGAAAAATTGGGATGATTCCTCCACCCTGGTTATAGGTGTTGGAATATTGATTGTTCCCCTGTCTGTTGAAATTGTTGACATAATTCACTGTTTCTTCAAGTTGGTTTGGTTCTGGTGCTCCTCCATATGGTGAACTTGTGGATCCAGTGGTAACAGTCTCCATGAGTTTGCATATCTGATCCAGCTTGGCGTTGACTGCTGTATTGGCTCAAACTTCATAAATTCCTGCAATTCTTTGGATCATGCTCCTTTCTGTTGGCCACAAGGAATTATTGTTGGTCATTTCTTCGATTAGGTCACAAGCTTGATCTTCTCCTTTTGCAATTAAAGCTCCTCCAGCAGCATCATCGATTGTGGTTCTCATCAGTCCAGAAAGTCCATTATAGAAAGTTTGGACTTGAAGCCATTTTGGAATCTCATGGTGAGGACATTTCCGGAGCAAATCTTTGTACCTTTCCCAAGCTTCGTAGAGAGTTTCCAAGTCTTGTTGCACAAAGGATGTGATGTCATTCCTCAGCTTTCCAGTTCTGGCTGGTGGAAAGTACTTTGCAAGAAATTTGGTGGCTAAAGTGTTCTAAGTTGTGATGGAACCTGCTGGTAGTGAATGTGGCCAAGCTTTAGCTCTGTCTTTCAAGGAGTATGGAAAAACCTGCAGTCTCATTGCTTCTTCAGTTCCTCGGTTGTAATTGAAAGTGCCGCAAACTTCCAGTAAGTTGCTAATGTGGGTATTAGGATCTTCAGTTGCTTTCCCCCCAAACTGCACTGAATGCTGAATCATTTGAATACATGTTTTGATGTCACACGTATTTGCTGGTAAAGGAGGAAGTACAATACAGGAAATGAAGCCGTCGACCACCAAAATGGTTCTGTCTCGAATGAGTATTGGTGGTGCAACTTCCAAAGGTTCAGGTTCCATGTTGACTAAAGCTTCTTGGCCTTCTCGCCTTTCCCTTCTCAACTGTCTGATGGTTCTTTCAATTTCTAGGTCAAGTGGTCGGAGTTCAAAGCTTCTGGTTCGTCTCATGTAGTTTCTAAGAACCTGAAACACAAGAAAACAAAAACAATAAGTAAATAGAAATTAGATACAAGTAAAGGTATCTAACCTCAAAATTAATAGTGAAAGATAAATAAGTCCCCGGCAACGGCGCCAAAAACTTGACCGGTGCATAATCACACGCGTATAACGCAAGCACACGTATCGTTCAAGTAGTATAAAAGTATCGATCCCACGAGGACTTAGAACCTTTTGTTATTAATTTATGAAGTTAAATGTTTACAAGTATCTAATGGATTGGTTGTTTGATTGGGTGGTGACTTTAAAACTTAAAACAAGTAAATAAAATTGCTTGAAAGTAGATTGAAGAAAATTCAAATTTATAAAACTATCCAGGGTTGTGAATACTTCTAATATCTTTTTTAAAATATGAAGTGGTTATTTTATGTTTGTGTAATATATTGGTCAATTAACCTGGAACACGAAATTATGTAAAAGCCTATTTCGATGGTCAAATACAAATACCCAGTATAACCCAATTAATCATATTCCTATGTTAACCAAGTTATCTGAATTCATTAAGATTAAGTTTCAATTATGGCTACCCCCCCCCCGACAGGTATATTCCTATCATGTAAGGAAATCTATTAAAGGGTTATCTATCCTCAAGGAAGTTCGTGGGCTATTGAGTCTAAGGTCTTTAACCTAAAATCTCTTTTCCAAGTTCATTTTAAGTTTACCGAATCAATCTTATTAATGGAAAGTTAACAAGATGCATTATGACTAAGGCTCAATAAATAAACTTTTATATTACCCAAACCATAATTTAACCCCTTATAAACCGGTGATATTGGACTTCATCACAACCCCAGATAACTGGTTTAGTTACGACACATATTTACGGGTAGTAGAAACTTAAATAAAAGAAAAGACATAAAATAAATGTTGAAAAGTAAATGCTAAATGTAAATGACGGAAAGTACATGCTGAAAAGTAAATTGCTGAAAGTAAATTTCTGAAAAGTAAATGCTGAAAAGTAAATAAAGTAAAAGTACAATAAAAGAAAATGCTGAGGTAAAAGGATCCACTTTTATTACTTCTATTTTAGATATCTCCCTTAATATAATATATTAACTTTGCATGATAATTACCAACCAGCCATATAGGCGGTATTCAGATTAAGTCAAATTAATAATTAATTACCAACTGACCAATCAGACGGTATCCAGTTTAGTCAGGTTAAAATCAATTTAAATAATTACCAACCGACCAATATGGTGGTATCCTCGTTAAGTCAGGTTTTAACTAGTTTATATATTATAATTAAGGGAGATTAATCTAAATATTAGTAATAAAAGTTTTACCTTTTACCCCAGCAAAGGGAAGTTACCTCCTCATTACTGAAAAGTAAAAACTGAAAATTAAAAAAGAAAAGTATTGTGCGTAAAAGTAAATTGTGGAAAGTAAAAATTGAAAAGTAAAGAATAGAAAGTGCGAAAGCGGAAATTAATTACTGAAAGCTGTAAATAAACAAACAAGATACAATCTTCTTAGTATTCTTAAGGAATTCCTTAGAAGAAAGTATGAATGTACAAATGAAATGACTTGGTATTTATAGGCAAAATTTTGCCTCCATCAAATCATCCACCAAATCCATTATTAATTCCTCCACTAATTGCTCCACCAAATCCATTACCAATTGCTCCACTAATTGCTTATCATATTTGGTGGTGATTTGATAATTTTTATTATTTATTTATTAATTTATTTTTTGCTTTGAAAATGATTGAAAATGACTTTAATAATTACACACAACACACTTCTGGATGGTTCATCAATTTCGGGCATGCAATATTCAGAATTCGAAATTATTTTGTCTTTCCAAGTTGTAGATCTTTGCGTCTTCTTTAATCTGGAATTTGAATCAGCTCAATCCGATATCGGAGTAAAACGTTATGCCCAAAATACGACAGATGCGCAAAATTGGAATTTTCAAAACTACACTTTGGTAAAACGCCCTTTCAAGTTTCCAATCTCCAAAATTAATATGTCAAGTCCATTTTTTGCCTTTATTTGACCCACATTTCGTCCTAAATGATTTCATTGTGTCCCAATATTATTTTATCTGCAAAATAAACTAAAACACATCAAAACGTTCATCAAACCCGAGAAACTAAACAAAATATTAAGTAAAAGGGGCGGTAAATATTGATATATTTTCCACTCATCACTGGGGTTAGGGGATCCACATTTAATATTTCAAACCTATGAATCTCACTGATTATAATATATAAATTATTATCGATTCTGTATTCTCAGGAATTAATAATGTCAAACATATAAAACCGACCATATAGTCGGTATTTAGTCCAATTAAACCAGCCATATAGGCAATAATCATCTGTCACCTAAAGACCGACCATATATGCAGTAATTCAACTTTATATTTAAACCGACCATATAGGCGGTATCAAAGTCTGCCATTAATTAATCCGATTATTAAATTATAATTCATATATTATAAAGTAAGTTAGATTAACCTAGATTATCATATTAAATGTTTCGCCCTTCATTTAGCAGAAATTAACTACAAAACATAAAAGAAAAATAAAATAATAAAATATTATTATTACTACTAAAAATAAAATTACATTATTATAAATATATACAAACAAGATACAATCCTCAGTTCCTTATTAAGAAATCTAAGGAAAATACGTGTCAAGCTGCAATTTATAGATAAAATTTGGCCTTGCACGTCGCAATGTGCGTCGATACTTGACACGTGTACGCCACTTGCTGAGATGTTGACACGTGTATGTATTTTGTCAGTGTATCGCGACGTAGAGAGTCATGCACGTCGCGACACTTGATCAATGATGACGTAGTGATGATGTCAGCGATGATGCATGTCGGCAGGCTGCATAATTTAGGCACATCACGACGCAGAGAAGCTTGCGCGCTGCGATGCGTGAACAATGATTTTCCTATTTTGCCATTTTTGTTTGTTTTTCGTTGTTTTAGCCCCAAGTTGATTTCACTAAGTCCCAAAACTTTAATTATCTGCAAAATAAACAAAAACACATCAAAACGTTCATAAAACCCGAGAAACTAAATAAAATATTTGGTCAACAGGGCGGTAAATAGTGATATATATTCTGCTCATCAACATGTAACTGTAATCATGATATGAAATTATAAATCATGAACTGTACAGTAGAACATGACTCGCAACTGTAAAACATGATATGTAAATCATGAAGCATAAATTATAAATCATGACGGAAAAAATTTGGGGCAAACCACAACAACGGTTCGTGAACGGGTGAGATGGCTAATAAAGTGGTCGAAAAGAAATATGAGAACGTCCCTACAGAAAAAGTAAGCCTATGATGCAAGGAGAGAGCTAAGTTTGATCGCCATGACCGAGATGAGCAAGGGGTGCTGGGGAACCCCTATTATTATCCAATTTGGTAGCATGACACGTGTTGTGGCCAACTACTACTTATTCCTAGAAAAGTTTGAATGAAAATGAGATGAAGTTCAAAACATGGAAGAATATGTTAATAATTCAAATGAGCCAGAAACAGCAGCCCTTACTCTGGAAGAAGCACCCCCAATATGATGATATGATAGAAGTCAAAGAGGAGTTTGATCTGCCTTTGAAAGCACGTAATAGGAAAATAACAGAGAATTGACTCTTGAAAGAGCTCTATGAAGCAGGGAACCCAGTAGTGGATACCTAAGAAGAAGATAAAAGACGATCTCAGCACTATATAATGCACGAGAAGTTGACGATGAGGGAGAGAGTTGTTGGAAAAATGCTTATTTATAAGCATTTTGAGGCTCAATTTTAAGCATGGTCCACTTCGTGTTAGTGGTTGTTATTGAATGATTCAGATACTCCTCCGTGAGTACTTCGAAATGGTATATTCATATGCTTAAAATGGTGCTTGGGTGAATGAGAAATTGTTGCTCAAAGTTCACAATTTTCAAGCCTTTTGTATTTCCATAACAGCTAATTTAATTAGCTTGGTGGTTACAAAAGTTTAATTTCCATAACAGCTAATTTAATTAGCTTGGTGGTTACAAAAGTTTAATTTCCATAATAGCTAATTTAATTAGCTTGGTGGTTACAACAATGTGTAACATCTCCCATTATGAAATTTAATTGGCTAGTTAATTTCTATTAATTGAGATGTGTTTTCTTTTCCTATATAAACAACATCAGTTCTTGTTTTCAAAATAAGAGAATGAAATAGAAAATAGAGAAAGACATAGCACACACACGAAAGATCATTTTCTTTGTTTTGTTAAAAGGAGAGTTCAAACACTTTGTGGTTCGTTGGATACGAGTCTGGTGGTGCCCTTTCTCGTACGTTTCCGTTGTATCCTGGGAAACAATCGTCTCACGTTCTACTGCACCTACGGTAGGGGACGAATTTGTTTTAAGGATATTGTTGTTTTACAACAAGCCTCGGGAAAGTTCTGATTTGCATCAGCTTCAGCTTCTGCCTCTGCCTGCCAACAGCCTCTGCCTCAGCTTCAGCTTCAGCCTCTGCCTCTGCCTCAGCCTGCCAACAGCCTCTGCCTCAGCCTGCCAACAGCCTCTCTGCCTCAGCTTCAGCTTCAGCCTCTGCCTCAGCTTCAGCTTCTGCCTCTGCTGTCAGCCTCTGCCATCAGCCTCTGCTGTCAGCCTCAGCCTCTGCCATCAGCCTCTGCTGTCAGCCTCTGCCATCAGCCTCTGCCTCCGCTCTCAGGGTCTGCCTCTGCCCTCAGCCTCCGCTCTCAGCCTCTACCGTCAGGGTCTACTCTCAGGGTCCGCCGTTAGGGTCTGTTTGAGGATAATAATTATAATTGTAATTTTGTCATATTCGGATTTCCCAATTACCGTGTAATAATTGTAATAATTATCATCTACAGTCTTAAAACAAAATCGTACTCTGTGGATATGGAAATCAGTCCAAACACAGTAGATCCGAATATGGCAGCCTCTTCGGCTGGCCAGAATGTTGTGGCAGCCCCCGTGGCTGACCAAAGTGCAGTGGCAGCCCCTTCGGCTGGCCAACTTGCATCAGCCTCTGGGCTTAATATGGCAGCCGTTGTGGCTGGCCAAGGTATTTCTGCCTCAATGGCTAGACAACCTGTTGGACATGTGAGCCATGTCAATCCTGCTGCAGAAAAACCTGAAAAATTCAGTGGTCAGAATTTCAAAAGGTGGCAACAGAAAATGTTCTTCTACCTGACCACGTTGAACCTTGCGAGGTTTCTAAAGGAAGATGCTCCTGTACCCAAAGAGGGTGAGATTGATATCCAAGTCATCAGTGCCATTGAAGCTTGGAAACATTCTGAATTCCTATGTCGGAATTATGTGCTGAATGGGCTAAGTGATTCCTTGTACAGTGTGTACGCTGGAATGAAAACAGCTAAAGGGCTTTGGGAATCTTTAGATCGAAAATATAAAACTGAGGATGCCGGTACTAAGAAATTTGTCGTAGGCCGTTTCCTAGAGTTTAAAATGATTGATTCCAAAACTGTGATAAGCCAAGTACAAGAACTGCAGATTATTCTAGCAGAAATTCATGCTGAGGGGATGAGTTTAAGTGAAACCTTCCAAGTAGCCTCGATAATTGAGAAACTACCACCTGGTTGGAAAGATTTCAAGAATTATTTAAAGCATAAGCGAAAAGAAATGAGCATTGAAGACTTGGTTCTTAAGCTAAGAATTGAGGAAGATAACCGAGTTTCTGAAAAGAGAGGAATGACTCATGAGGCCAAAGCAAATGTTGTCGAACATGGCCATAAGAACAAGAACCTCAAGAACAAAGGGTCAAAGATGGGCCCTAAAGGAGGAGTTTCCAAGAAATCAAAATTTCAAGGAAAATGCTTCAACTGTGACAAAATGGGTCACAAGTCTTCAGAGTGCAGACTGCCGAAGAAGAAAAAGAAACAAGAGGCTAATGTGCTAGAAAACATGACTCAAGATGTTTCAGACATTAACCTTTCTATTGTGGTTTCTGAGGTGAATCTGGTGGGTTCTAACCCAAGAGAGTGGTGGATTGATACTGGTGCCACTCGACATGTATGCTCAGACAAGAGCATGTTTTCTTCATTTGAGCCTGCTGAAAATGGGGAAAAGATATACATGGGAAATTCAGCAACATCTGAGATAGAAGGTCAAGGAAAGGTGATTCTGAAGATGACCTCTGGGAAAGAGTTGACTCTGAACAATGTTCTGTATGTACCTGAAATACGGAAGAATCTTGTGTCTGGATCGCTTCTGAACAAGCATGGATTCCGGATGGTGTTCGAGTCTGATAAAGTAGTTTTGACTAAAAATGGGATGTATGTGGGAAAAGGGTATGTAACTGATGGGCTTTTTAAGCTCAATGTAATGGTTGTTAAACCCAAAAATATCAATAAAGCTAGTTCTTCTGCTTATATTGTTGAGTATTCTAATCTTTGGCATGGTAGATTAGGACATGTTAATTTTAATTCATTGCGAAAGTTAATTAACATGAATCATATTCCCAATTTTAAAATTGATAACAAACATAAGTGTGATACTTGTGTTGAGGCAAAACTAACAAGATCATCTTTTCATAGTATTGAAAGAAACTCTGAACCACTTGATCTAATTCATACCGATGTATGTGATTTTAATTCAATACAATCGAGAGGCGGTAATAAATATTTTATTACCTTTATTGATGATTGCACAAGATTTTGCTATGTGTATTTAATGAAAAGCAAGGACGAAGCTATAGAGAAATTTGTTCTCTATAAGAATGAAGTTGAGAACCAACTGAATAAAAGAATTAAGGAGTTAAGAAGTGATCGTGGTGGTGAGTATGTTTTCCCTTTTGAATCACTTTGTGAACAAAATGGAATCATACATCAAACCACAGCTCCTTATTCGCCTCAATCCAATGGGATTGCGGAACGTAAGAATCGTACCTTGAAAGAGATGATGAACGCTATGTTAATCAGCTCTGGCTTACCTCAGATTATGTGGGGAGAAGCTGTCTTATCAGCTAATTACCTTTTAAATAAGGTACCACGGAAAGAAGCAGGGAAAACTCCTTATGAAATGTGGAAAGGAAGAGTACCTTCCTATAAATTCCTACGAGTGTGGGGGTGTCTTGCCAAGGTAGTCATTCCTCCACCTAAAAAGGTGAAGATAGGACCAAAAACTGTTGATTGCATTTTCATAGGATATGCACATAACAGTAATGCTTATCGATTTCTTGTGCATGAGTCTAATGTACCAGATATTCACAAGAATACGATAATGGAATCAAGGAATGCATCATTTTTCGAATACGTTTTTCCTTGTAAAACTAATTGAATTCAGATGTGCACAAACGGGCACATGAGACTATCATTGAAGATAGTCAGGACCGAGAACAAATTAATGTTCCAGAAGATCAACAAGTTGTTGAACCTGAACTAAGACGTAGCAAAAGAGCTAGAACGGAAAAATCATTTGGTCCAGATTTTCTGACATTTTTGCTAGAAAATGATCCTCAAAGCTATAACGAAGCTGTAAGGTCAGCTGATGGTGCCTTGTGGAAAGATGCCATCAATAGTGAAATTGAATCCATCTTACAAAATCACACCTGGGAGTTAGTGAATCTTCCTCCAGGATGTAAACCTTTAGGGTCCAAGTGGATTTTCAAAAGGAAAATAAAGGCAGATGGATCAATTGACAAGTACAAAGCAAGACTTGTAATTAAAGGTTATAGACAACGTGAAGGTCTTGATTACTTTGATACTTATTCTCCTGTAACGAGAATAAATTCCATAAGGATGATACTAGCGATTGCAGCTTTGCGCAATCTTGAGGTACATCAGATGGATGTGAAAACAGCCTTTCTGAATGGAGATTTAGATGAAGAAATCTACATGGAACAACCTGAAGGTTTTATAGCTCCAGGACAAGAAAAGAAAGTCTGTAAGTTAGTTAAATCCTTGTATGGATTGAAACAAGCCCCGAAACAGTGGCATAAAAAGTTTGATGACACCATGTTGGCAAATGGTTTTAAAATCAATGAATGTGATAAATGCATTTATGTCAGAGAGACAGAAGTTGGCTATGTCATTTTATGTCTCTACGTTGATGACATACTGATTGTCGGGAGTAATGTCAAAATGGTGAAATCTACCAAGAATATGCTGAAATCCAAGTTTGACATGAAAGACATGGGTCTTGCAGATGTCATTCTGGGAATAAAGATCTCGAGAAGTCCAGATGGACTTATCCTTGATCAGTCGCACTATGTGGACAAAATTCTTGGTAAATTCAACGATGATGATTCAGCTGTGGCTAGAACTCCTTTAGATGTGAGTTTACACCTATCAAAGAATAGGGGAGATGGTATATCTCAAGTAGAATACTCTAGAGTGATCGGGAGTTTGATGTATCTATCGAGTTGTACAAGGCCTGATATAGCCTGTACAGTAAACAAGCTCAGCAGATATACGAGTAATCCAGGGGTTGATCACTGGAAAGCAATAGTGAGAGTACTTAGGTACTTACGTTTTACTCGTAATTATGGGTTGCACTATCATAGATATCCAGCTGTAGTCGAAGGATACAGTGATGCTAATTGGATATCTGACATGAAAGACTCAAAGTCTACTAGTGGTTATGTGTTTACACTAGCAGGTGCAGCTATATCATGGAAATCCTCCAAACAGACTGTGATAGCCAGATCTACAATGGAATCAGAATTCATTGCATTAGACAAGTGTGCTGAAGAAGCAGAATGGCTTCGAAATTTTCTAGAGGATATTCCAAGTTGGTCTAAGCCAGTGCCAGCAATTTGCATTCATTGCGATAGTCAATCTGCAATTGGAAGGGCACATAACAATATGTATAATGGTAAGTCTAGACATATTCGTCGTAGACACAATACCGTTAGACAATTACTCTCTACTGGAGTTATTTCGATTGACTATGTAAAGTCAAAGGATAACATTGCGGATCCGCTAACCAAAGGGTTAAATAGAGAGTTAGTTGTGAAATCATCGAGGGGAATGGGACTGAAGCCCATTAGATAAATGTTTATTACGAAGGAAAACCCAACCTTGTTGACTGGAGATCCCAAGAACTAGGTTCAATGGGACAACCTACTCGTAAAAGACATAATTGGATCACTGTGGGGGTTACCCTCTAGTCCATTCCTATGATGAAATGAAACAGTGATGCTCGTATGGATAGAGGTTAAGCAAAAGCTTTTAATGATTCTTATGCGTCGGGAATCCGAGCAGAGTATTACGAGATACTCTTAAATAAGAAATCACCTATGTGAGAGAGAAGTGGGGCCGCTTCAAAGGGAATTGTACGGGGCACAATTTTTAGAAACTCTTGCAGAACCAGGTAGATGTTCATGGCCAAAATGAACATAATAATGAGAACTCAAATGTGTAGGTAAAATATCTGTGTGATATGTGTTCTCCAATTACATGAACGGCAGTACAGTTCAATGACATCGCGTCAACTGTCAGCCAGTAATGAGATATATTTTCACAAGGGAAGGTTCAAAGGCTGTGGCCTACCTATCCTATGCAGGTGTTGAACCGTTGAACTCTTCTAGGTCAAAATAAAATGTTTTATAAAAATAATTTTATTCGAAGTTTTTCTCCAATTTCATCCATGTGGGGGATTGTTGGAAAAATGCTTATTTATAAGCATTTTGAGGCTCAATTTTAAGCATGGTCCACTTCGTGTTAGTGGTTGTTATTGAATGATTCGGATACTCCTCCGTGAGTACTTCGAAATGGTATATTCATATGCTTAAAATGGTGCTTGGGTGAATGAGAAATTGTTGCTCAAAGTTCACAATTTTCAAGCCTTTTGTATTTCCATAACAGCTAATTTAATTAGCTTGGTGGTTACAAAAGTTTAATTTCCATAACTGCTAATTTAATTAGCTTGGTGGTTACAAAAGTTTAATTTCCATAATAGCTAATTTAATTAGCTTGGTGGTTACAACAATGTGTAACATCTCCCATTATGAAATTTAATTGGCTAGTTAATTTCTATTAATTGAGATGTGTTTTCTTTTCCTATATAAACAACATCAGTTCTTGTTTTCAAAATAAGAGAATGAAATAGAAAATAGAGAAAGACATAGCACACACACGAAAGATCATTTTCTTTGTTTTGTTAAAAGGAGAGTTCAAACACTTTGTGGTTCGTTGGATACGAGTCTGGTGGTGCCCTTTCTCGTACGTTTCCGTTGTATCCTGGGAAACAATCGTCTCACGTTCTACTGCACCTACGGTAGGGGACGAATTTTGTTTTAAGGATATTGTTGTTTTACAACAAGCCTCGGGAAAGTTCTGATTTGCATCAGCTTCAGCTTCTGCCTCTGCCTGCCAACAGCCTCTGCCTCAGCTTCAGCTTCTGCCTCTGCCTGCCAACAGCCTCTGCCTCAGCCTGCCAACAGCCTCTGCCTCAGCTTCAGCTTCAGCCTCTGCCTGCCAACAGCCTCTGCCTCAGCTTCAGCTTCTGCCTCTGCTGTCAGCCTCTGCCATCAGCCTCTGCTGTCAGCCTCTGCCTCTGCCATCAGCCTCTGCTGTCAGCCTCTGCCATCAGCCTCTGCTGTCAGCCTCTGCCTCCGCTCTCAGGGTCTGCCTCTGCCCTTCAGCCTCTGCCTCCGCTCTCAGGGTCTGCCTCTGCCCTCAGCCTCCGCTCTCAGCCTCTACCGTCAGGGTCTACTCTCAGGGTCCGCCGTTAGGGTCTGTTTGAGGATAATAATTATAATTGTAATTTTGTCATATTCGGATTTCCCAATTACCGTGTAATAATTGTAATAATTATCATCTACAAGAGTTCCGTGAGCGGTATGGATTATAGGCGTTCATAATGGGGCTTCATCCAGCAGTGCGAGTGGAAGTTGTTTTAGCTGTTCAGGCTGAAAAGCTTTAGGCAGCGAACGAAGGCAAGAACGAGCAGAGAATAGAAATATAATCGACCAAGAAAGTGATATTCCAGCGACCCCCAGCAGATGACGAAACACCTCAAGCCATTATATGTAAAGGAAATCATGAATGGTACGCCTATGGCCAAAGTACTAATTGATAATGGAGCTGCCACCAATACAATCCCACTACGAATGTTGAAGATATTATTGAAATCATAAACATACCTCATCCCAATGGATGTCGTTCTGACAAGTTTTAATGGGGGAGCCACCATAACGAAATGAGTCATTCCACGGGATATATTGGTTGGAAGCATAACTAGGACGATCGTGTTCTTCATCATTGATGGACATACTAGTTACAATATGCTCATCGGACAAGATTGGATCTATGGAAGCCGGTGCATCCATTCCTCCCTCCACCAGTATTTAGTTTTCTAGAATCGAAATGATGAAGCCGAAATAGTGCACGCAGATAGCAGTCCATTCATAACTAGACAAATTCTGCAGAGTACTATATGTACGAGGGCAGTTACGAGTTGTTCTGATTAATAGACGAAAGATATGGATCTAATGTCGCCGCATAAAATGACGAGTTATGATCCACCAAACTCTTGGCAGATTTATATACGCAAATGAGGACAAATAATGTGACTTTTGAGGAGCCAATAATTGGCCAAATGTCCAAAAGAAAACAATAGAAGCAAATGAGCTTGATGATCTGCTGCACTCGCGGCAAGCCGAGCCAAGTTTATGGCTCATCATTAGGAAATTGAAGCAGAACGCCGTAAAGAGGCCGCGATTTCTGGCTTGGGGGAAAAATTGGCAATACAGTATGTGGAATGCCATATAGAACAATATGCTTGTAAGATTGAATTTATAGAAGAAAGAAGTTGCGAAACGGGTATCGAAGGCATGGAGGTAAGCTAGACGAGCATCAAAGAATAGGTTTTGCCGAGGGTCAAGACCCCTTAAAAAAAGTCAACTTGGGTGATGAGCGAGACAAATGTGCCACATATGTCAGCCAGATGCTAGATCTAGAGATATGTAACAAACTCATTTTAATTTTTAAATATTACAAAGATTATTTTGCATGAGAGTATGAGGAAATGCCTTGTCTAGATAGGGGTTTAGTAGAAGATAGGTTATCCATTAAGCTGAACTACATACCACATAAGAAACCACCCACAAGGCTCACCCGTAACATCTTGCTGAAATCAAGAAAGAAATCACACGCCTGTTGAAGGCGAAATTCAATAGAAGAACCAGGTATGTGGAATGGTTGTCCAACATCCTCCCAGTTATGAAAAAGAACGAGAAGCTGAGAATATGTATTAACTTTAGGAATTTGAATTTGGAGACGCCAAATGACGAATACCATATGCACGTCAGTAGGGCAGTTGCCACAGCTGGCAGAAGAAGAGATAGAGGTCGTCGATCATGGGGGTTCAACCGCTCAAAACAGTTGTCTGATAATTGTCCAAGCCATTATATAAACCCAAAATTAAATCTGAAGGAGGACAATAAAAATCAAGAAAACACTTTCACGAATGTAGTTTTCCTTTTATCTAATTTAACTAATTAAGATTGTGTACTTACATCCATTGAAGGCATTTCTCTATAAAAGAATTATTTATCCCTTTTTGGGACCTTATTTCAAGAAATTTGAACCTTATACGCACGTCTTCTTTGGCTGTTCAAAAACTATTATATGAAATTTTATGATCATATCACCCACACACCACAACAGTTTGAATGGCAATTATAGAATAGAGAGAGTACAAATAATGCACCAAGGCACTGAGCACATCAGTT
>SKCR01040229.1:0-91887 GCA_019454045.1 Zanthoxylum bungeanum
AATGTCGTCTAAAGAGAGAGAACGATTAATTCGGAATTAATCGATGTATTAATATATTCGATATATTAGACGAAATTAGATTTCGACGCGGAATTAAAATCAGATTTTAATTCGGGCAAACGAGTTAATTAAGAATTAATTCGTTAGCGACGTAAATAATAATTTCGCCGGGGGCAATTATTTATTTGAATTCGATTGAATTAACGTCGCGACGTAAGCTCGGTATTTCGGAAATATCGAACCCGAACGCGTGAGTGCACGTGGGCCCACTTTCATTTGGAAACGTGTGGGGCCCACATGACAAATGTCATTCTAATGCTTTGCATGTAGATTGTGTACATTGTACTCAATGTCATTGCATGTAGATTGTGTACAATGCACTCAATATTTTTGCATGGAAATTGAGTGTTTTATACTCTAAGCCATTGCATGTTATGTATCATAATTTTATTATTAATTTAATAAATTATGGCAAAAATATAAATTGATTTTTGGTAAATCATTTTAAATAACATAACACAACTTCTTCTCTCTAAAATTTCTCTCTTCTCCTCACGAAATCTACAAAGTGTGGACTGTTTTTGGAAGCCAAAAACCGTGAAGCTAAAGGGAAGCAAGAGTGGTTTCTCATGGTGAGAAATCAAGTGCTAGCACACTTACAAGTCTTGCGAAGGTGGTAGGGAGGTTCGACCATGAGACGGGATCCATCCGACGAAGCTAGGAGCTCCGTTTCTTCACTTATTTTTCTGTTTTTGTAGGCAGTGGACTGCATGCAGTAGGCTTACATGGCAGTGCGTTTTTGGGGTTCATTTGTCTTCAAATCGACTCTACCGATCAATGTGAGTATTCCGCTACCTCCGTTGATGTGTTCACACATAATTTCATGTCTTGTTTGATCTTGGGACCTTAGAATTTACCAACATATCGGCCCAGTATCGGATAGTCACGTGCTAGGGCTGGGGCTGGATAAGTGTCTGCCCCGTCCGAAACACATATCGGATGTCTGGTAACATAGTCTCTATAATCGGATATTCATGACCTGGTCACAATATCCCGATTGGATGCGTATCACTCAAGAGCACTAGTACCATATCCTGCGTGACATCATCTTCACTATGACTGAAGTGATACTTCCGTCTTGACATCACACCCAATACACTACGACTCTCTGATAAACCCAGAAGTGGTGTACGCAGAACCGGTTAAACCCTGTACCACCAAGACCAAAGTCTATCGATTATCGTAAGTATTAGCGATGTAAGTCTCAGGTTAAGACTACACACACCTACCTTGATTTCGGCCTCCCATAGACACATAGTCATAATACCAAGGGGATTCCGAGGGGTCTATCCAGAGCGAAGCTATTTCCCATACCATCGGTGAAACACGACCTCCTATCGCACTTGCATAAGTATCCGATACTTATATATATGAGAACTATGCCGTTGTGGCCCTCACAACGCACACAAGTGCAATACTAGCCTATTCCGCATTATCGATGTCCAGTCTCGATGATACTCTGGCTAGGGATATTAATGATTAAACCTTCGGGGACTGATACTGTCTCATATCATTCTCAATCCAGGAACTAATCATATGGACCTCTCTTCATTTATATATCTATGGTGATCTAATCACAAATGATGAGAGTGCAATTTCCTTGTCACATAGTTAATTTGCTACAACAACACAATGATCTGTGCAAATAGTGACGCTATGGGTCATTTTGTCCAACAACTATATTCCACTCCGAACAACACATGGTATTTGGGTTGTACCTTTCTCGTACGAACTCCAATGTTTATGAATTTTAATTTATCGAAAAGCCAAGATCAATATCTACAACTTTCGCGTTGAATACTTTTCCAAATTCAAACCGGAAATTGACTAAAAATGCAGATCAAAATTTCAGATGAATAGTAAATGGGAGTCATTGTAGAGAATTCCATAAGGTTCTACATAATTCTCCAATTTTCCCTATTTTGACAATTTCAAGCAAGCCCAATTATATAAAGGGGCACTTTTTACCATTTCAGAAAACTTAGAAGAAGAAAGAAATAGGAGAAACGTAAGAAAAAAAGAGGGAAAAGAAGAAGAAGAAAAAAAGACAAGGAATAGAAGAAGAAAGAAATGAAAGGAAGAAACAAAAGAAAGAATTGCATCCATGGAATATAAAGGATGAAGAAGGATCAACCATGAAAAGGTAAGGAAATGATCTTGACCTAAATTATTTATATTGAGTTTTGACGATTATAATATATAAGGGTAATTTGATTTTGATGATGATTGAGTCATGATTGTTATGAGAAATAATGAGTGAGAGGGAAAACCTCAAATTGTTAAACTTTGATTATGAACTAATTAGGTATATAGCATGGATATGAGGAAAAGTTGAGTTTGATATTGATGATATTTGGATGATTATTATTGATGATTACTTAAGGGGGATGTTTGAGGGATGTGTTTTCCATATTTGGGTATGAGAGGATGAAGCTTAGGCCTGAAATTTGGCATAGTGTCGCGACGTATAATGCATTGCATCACGGCATGATCTGGGAATTTCCTAGGAAATGCATCTGGAATATTACCCGTCACAATGCGCAAAGGTCATCGCATCGTGACGTGAAAGACAAAAGTTTGGGCGTGTTTCTAGACTATGCGCGTCACGACGGGCACTAGCCTGCGTTGAGACGCGAACATCAAAAATTACCCTAATTAGTTTTAAACCATTACAGTTTCACCCGAACACATTAGGCGCTACCCTATAAGTCTCGTATCAACTCATATGTATACATTACATCGTATTGAGAGTACGATACCCTCAGAGAAATAGTGTCTGCTAGAATAAGAAGATTTTAGCTTATTTCCGAAGTACGTCTCCTAGTCCATTTCTAACCAAGTTTATTCGCTGTAGAATCATCGCATGAATCATAGTTTTCTCAGCACTAGTAATACCAGCCAAGCTTCCTAACAGTGAGTGGACACTTTTTCTTTAAATTAATATTTCATTTTATTTCTTTAATGACAGACTTACTTTTACGATATAAGGCGTTAGCCTGAATTTTTAATACAGTTGATATTCTTATGATGATGATTTAGTAAAGAAAATATTTTTATACATTTTGAGATTTCAAAATATGATTTTTATATTTTTTCGGGGCATAGAGGAAAAATCCACCCCAGTATATAACTTATACAGCGATGAAATTGACGGACAAAGAACATGTGCACATGTAGAGGGCTGTGATCTAAGAAGTAGTTAGGAGAACGTACTACCGTGAGTCCTAGTAGCAAGACGTAGAGCCAAGAGATAGGATCTAAAGACAATAAGGAAGAAAATAGAAGTGATAAGAAAATTCAGTATGTAGCATGAAAAAAGGTAGCTTGGAAATAGTAATATAAATAAAGATCCCGGAGTGATTGATAAAAGTAGGGAACCCTAAGACTGGGATAAATCAATTATGAATGGAGTTTTCTTTCCAATAGCCCCCGACTTTGGTAAGTATTTTGACACCTAACCAGACATGTAAATATGTATCCATTCCCAACCTCGAGCCCAGCTAGAAGAAGAACAAGTAGATAAAAGTATTTGATAGAATAGATGGGTTACGAGGTATCTAAATGGTAGAGCCAATAAGTTTAACAGAACATAAATAAAATACAAAAGATGGTAAAATTCCATATAAGATAGAAAACTTGGAATCATAGTAAGTCAAACCAATATAGAAGTCACCTTAGAAGTAGAACCCCTTAGGAAAGTAAAAATTCAAGAAAGTGGAGGAATTAGAGAGGGCGACTCTCAAGAGTATAGTGTATGACTTATAAGAGTCTCATTATAGTGAGAGAGAAGAACTAGATATGTGCGAAACCTAACCAAAAGATTTTAGTAGAGGGTGTCTTGAGAATCAAAGTTAATAAAGTTTTCAGAAAAGTAAGGATGCAAGATACTCAAGGGACTAAGGTGAGAAAGATACCTGTGTAGCTGAGTAAGCTTCTTAAGAAGGAATTACAAAGAGAGTACAGAGGCACTCCGAGAGATGAAGTAATGACTTCAGAAAGTTGAAACAACAGAGATTAAATTAGAAGGATAGTATAGGCAGCACAAGAAGTTTTTAGAGGACATGACTCTAGAAGAGTTTCATAAAAGAGGTAGTGTGTTCGATGGTTGAACATGATTATAAGTAAGAGAAAGTGAGCCATAAATTTTTAGCAGTAGTTCCATAGTGTAGGAATAGACATCAGATATATAAACGAAAGTCCTAGGCTCCTAGGACAAACAATATATGCAACAAGAATATCATAACCAGAAAGGCCTCAGTATAAGTTCCGACCCTCCCAACCCTCGTTGGGCAACAGTCGTAGAGATGGACCTTCAAGGTTGTCTCAATATGTTCTCAGGAACAAGTGAAAGTATAGTGAAGAAAGACTAGAACATAAGACCTTCAGATGTAGTTTAAGAACGAGATAAAAGTGAGTGACATTTCTGAGTAAAAGAGTCAAAAATGAAGTTGTTCAGATAAAGCAGTACGGAAATAAAGTAGTAGTCAAGTAATGACCGAGATTCCAAGGAACCAAGATTTGATGATATGATGGGTATATAAAGAAAGAAGATATTCCTCAGGTAAGAAGACAAAGACATAGACCAAGAAAGTTCTCAGTATTTAGTAGAATTAAGCAGAGGATGAAAATAATACTAAGAAAAGTTAGGGAGTGAAGCTGTTAAGGTGCAACGGCAGTATGAGAGAATACATAAAAAATGGAGACAAAAATAAGTAACAACAAGGTGATTTTGGTCAGATAATCATATAAAGTACCCAGCTCTAGTCTAAGTTAACCAAACCACTACAAGTTTGGGATGGTTTTAGCCACGTGTATAGATGGTTTGGTAGATATATATATATACTATACTATGGAATCGAGAAGATAAGTCATTATAAAGTTGCAATTAGCATAACAAATGAATCTTCAAGATACAATATATTTGCATGTATTTAAGTAATGACATTTGACAGCATTAGATTATGGGAAACAAGTTAGCGTTAAGCACCATAACTAGACTTAAAGTAGCAATGGAAGTATAGGTATGACGAAAGCATGAATTATAACTAGAACCGAATATCCAACATCCCCATCTAAAAGCATTTGAACAGTTAAGTTCTCAGAAAAGCTATCAGGATCAACCTCCGTAGTACAAACCTATTGGCCAATAAAGTAGTGAGTAAGAGATATATAAAGGATATGACCCTGTACCATAAGCTTTTAAGTTACATAAAAAAGGCAGAGGTAAGAAAAGTTATAGAGTAGAGCTGATAAGCAACTTGGCAAGAATAGATGTATGTACATACTTTCCAGAGTTAAGGCATGATTACAGGAACCCTATTGCAGTACACACAGTACCTTCACAGATGAAAGATCACTATGTAAAAAAAGTTTGAGTAATCAATATAAATTAAGATAAGAGGAAGATTAAAGTATGCTTATTAGAAATAAGGATAAATTATCAGTAATATTATATAGTTGATGAAATAAAGATAGATACGAGTACATAGTCAGTTAAGCTAGTGATGCGTTAATCTTGTGACCTATGGAAAGATCCCAAGTTTAAAGGGGATTGAGGACGAATCATATTTAAGGGGGAGAATTTGTAACGATCGGAGATTTCAACTACTGAAACACTGTGAGACAAGCATCATAAAATGTAAATCATGGTTGGAAACATATGCTCTCGTGGGATGACTATCGGTAGATTCTTCCAGAATCTGACAATAGATGTTACGATGTTCCACTCCGGATAGCCTATGGTATTTGAGCCATAACTTTCTTGTACGAACTCTGATTTTTATGAATTTTATATTATCGAAATTCCAAGATTGATATCTACAACTTTCACGTTAAACATTTTCTTAATTCAAACAGGAAATGGACTAAAAATGCAGATCAAAATTTGGATGAATAGTACATGGGGGTCATTCTAGAGAATTCCTTAAGTTTCTACATAATTCTCAATTTTTCCCCATTTTGACGATTTAAAGCAAGCCCACTTATATAAAGGGGCATTATTTACCATTTCACAAATCTTAGAAGAAGAAAAAAAGAAGAGAAACATATGAAAAGAAGAGGGAAAAGAAGAAGAAGAATCAGAAGAATAAGAAAAGAGAAGGAAGAGAAGAATAAAGAAAGAAGAGGAAGAAACAAAATGAAGAATTGCATCCATGGAATATAAAGGATGAAGAAGAATCAAACATGAAAAGGTAAGGAAATGATCTTGATCCAAATTATTTATATTGAGTTTTGATGATTATAATATATATGGTTAATTTGATTTTGATGATGATTTAGTCATCATGATTGTTATGAGAAATAGTGAGTGAGAGGGAAAACCTCAAATTGTTAAACTTTGGTTATTAACTAATTAGGTATATAGTATGGATATGAGGAAAAGTTGGGGATGATATTGATGATATTTGGATGATTATTATTGATGATTGCTTGTGGGGGATGTTTGGGGGATGTGTTTGCCATATTTGGGTTTGAGAGGATGAAGCTTAGGCCCGAAATTTGGCCTAGCATCGCGACGCGATCTGGAACGTTACGCGTCACGACGCGCAATGGTCATCAAGTCGCGACACGAAAGACAAAAGTTTAGGTGTGCTTCTGGATAGTGCGCGTCGCGACGCGCCCTAGCCTCCGTCGCGACGTGAACATCAAAAATTACCTTAATTTGTTTTAAACCATTCCAGTTTTACCCGAATGAGTTATGGGCTATCCTATAAGTCCTGTATCAACTCGTACATATACATTACATCGTATTGAGAGTACGATACCCTCAAAGTAATAGTGCCTACTAGAATAAGCAGATTTTAGCTTATTTCCGAAGTACGTCTCCTAGTCCATTTCTAATCAAGTTTATTCAATGTAGAATCATCACATGAATCAGAGTTTTCTCAGTGAGCTAGTAATACTAGCCAGACTTCCTAACAATGAGTGGACTCTTCTTTTTTAAATTAATTTTTCATTTTATTTCTTTAACGACAGACTTACTCTTACGCTATAGGGCATTAGCCAGAATTTTTAATACAGTTGATATTCTAATGATGATTATTTAGAAAAGAAAATATTTTATACAGTTTGAGATTTCAAAATATGATTTTATGATTTTTTGGGGCATGGGGGAAAAACCCACCCTAGTATATAACTTATACAGAGATGGAATTGACGTATAGAGAACATGTGCACATGTAGAGGATTGGGGGACAGCGATACGTAACGCCCCCATATCCTAGTTCAGGGCTTGGGGGATGGCGATACGTAACGTCCCAATACCACCAGTTTCATGGACATAAATGACATGCTTTGGGGGACGGTGATACGTAACGCCCCAAAGTTATGGTTTTGCATTTCTGGCTCCAGATAGGCGTATGGGGGGACAGCGATACGTAACGCCATCATACGTCAAGGTTTTCAGATACATACCAGTTTTCATATAACAGATTTTGAGAAAAAGAGTTTTCAGATAACAGATTTTCATAAAAGAGTTTTAGCTATCGGATTTTCAGAAATAGTTTACAAAAGAAGATTTCAGAAAGACAAGTTTTATAAAAGAGATTACAGAAGATGTTTACAGAAAAGAGTTTTATATAATGTTATTTCTAGAACTTTGATTTCAGATCCAAATGATTTTATTGCAGTATTTCAGTTTTATAGTGCACTCACTTAGATCGTACGATGATCTAACCCCCACTCCCAGTGTTCTATGGTTATAGGTATTATCGAAAGATGAGCTCGGGAGGACGGATACTGATTCAGTCACTAGGGTTGGAGTCCACTAGTCTAAGTCAGAAAAGTAAGAGTCCAGTTTAAGTTAAGTAAAAGTTATATATTAGTCTATGATGTTGAGGAAGTCATTGTAAAAGTGTGATATTAAGTTTTTAGTATGGATGTCGAGTTTTCTGATATGTTGTTAAGCTTGGGCTACGATCCCATACTTGTGGTGTTTTAATAGAGAAAATAATATTCGTAATTGTTTATGGGTGAAGAATTAGAGGCTTAGAGGAATAGTATGGTCTATTCCCTGCCCGTAGCATCTTCCAAATCGGGGATGTTACATGTGTATTTCAAAGGTTGTACAATGAGGTAGTAGTCAGGTTTTGGGGATCATTCCAAAACCCTTAACAGAGGACAACATCATCAAAAAATCAAATGGAGAAGAATGTATTATCCCATGTATGTATGAAAGACTCACTGAAATGATCAATCATGCTAACGCTTTTATTGCTTTACTAGGTGGGCTAGGAACATTGGAAGAATTATTCACAATTGCGTCATGGACAAACTTGAGTATTCACCAAAAACCCATTGGGCTGTTTAATGTTAATAGATTTTTCGATTTTCTTTTTGTATTTCTTGGAGATGCCAAAAGAAATGGGTTTATTTCAAAACCAGTAAGAGATATATTCATAACTGTAAGAAAATCTAATGATTTAATTGACCAACCCATAGCTTATGAACAAAAATCAACCATATTCTTTCCAAATTGAACTGGTCCGGTAAGGATCGTGGCAAAAAGTGCAGAGTAAACTTGGATCTTAATCTGTAATCTTTAGTCGTAGATGCAATTGTCAATTCAACACTAACCAGGTGATATCTTCTAAAACTATACTTCTCTTTCCTTTAAACATTGGGGACAATGTCTCATTTTGGTTGGGGGTAGGGGATAGGTTACTAGATTATTTTCATATTTGTTGCTGTTTTCCAAAAAAAATGTTTTTTTTTTCTACTCTGTTGTTACATATATACACACACAAGCTAACAATAAATTATTTTCTAACCAAGTGGAATTTTTGATCGGAGGAGGCTGTGTAAGGAGTTTTCGCTCTTGAGACGCATCTCAAAATAATTCATAACAAGTTATTTGTTATTCCTTTCTTTTTGAATCATTTAAATTTGTGAATTCTCCATAATATTGATTAAATTTTTTATTTTATGCTCATTTGACAGATATTATCAAACGACATGGTAATATATGCTCATTAGTAGTAAGTGAAATAGTAGGGTTTGATATTAAAAATAAAGCTTTTACTTAGAATCCGGACATCTTGCCTCAGTAAGCATTGATTATTCACGTAAAATGGTAGGGCTTGAGTTTGTGTTTGAATAAGTTTATTTTCGTGGTATTTTTAACTCGAGCAATTAATTACGTTGGGTGTCTTAACAGTTAGTGCCCTAAGCCCAATTGGTATGGGAGTCACTAGCCCAAAGATTTTTACAAGGGTTGAAAAGAAAGCTTAAAGAAATCGGAAACATCTTTATATATATATATATATCTGAAATCCGAGGAATTAAGTCCCTAGGGGTGTCTTAACAGTTAATGCCCTAAAACCAACTGGTTTGGGAGTCATTGGCCCAAAACCCGATACAAGAATTGAAGATGTATTTGTAAATAAACTTTCATTGCCAAAAGGTTTTTACTCTAATGTAATTTTAGGACAAAAATATTACCCACTTTTTAAAAATTATTTGTGAATATTGTAGGCATAATCAATTGATTAATACCTTGTTTTATGAGTGTATGGAAGAGTGATAAAAAGTACAAGAGAACTTTTTTATTTGATCATTTAGAAAAAAAAGAAAATAATTGTTAACTTGGATAAGTATTTTTCTTTTAATTTTCGCTTGAATTACTAAAGACTAGTAATAAGCTAGTTAGAGGGTGTGATGAACACTAAAAAATGCATATTTATTATATGAAAGAAAATTATTTAATACTCGAAGTTCACTAATCCCTTTAATTTAAGAACATCTGTGAAATATTATTTTAAGTTATGTTTTGTATATTATTATTGTATATTTTTTTATTTGGTAGGTAAAATGCTACTCGGAAGCTCGACAGGAAAACTAGATTTGGAAATGGGTAAAAATGGAATTTCAGCAGGCGCGTCATGACACGCAAGGCCTTAGCGTTGTGATGCGCCCATAAGGACAACAACACCGCGGACACCGCTCAGCGCGTCGCGATACAATTGACTTCAGCGTCGTGACACCCTCATTTTCCAACACGTGTCTCCCAGCTATTAGAAGCATCGCGACGCATTTCTTTCTGATTTATCTATAGATTTTAGAAGAGAGTGTCTTGTATGTTTATTTATTTAAGCTTTCTGTAATGTATTTTTCTTTCCATAATAAAATTACAAGTGTTTTTAATTACAAAATAAATAGCTAATTTCTTTTAGCTGGAGTAAAGGGTGAAGCTTTTATAATGAAAACTTAGATCAATGTCGCTTATATTATAATAAATAAGTTGAAATCTAATGATTAAAACTTGATTTAAATCTAGATTAATTATTGAAAAATCTTGCTACCGCCTATATGACTGGTTTTATATGGCTACCGTATGTATGGATGATTTTACATGTTTTGGTATAACTAAGTACCTAACTGGACTGGTTATCGATAGAAATGAACACCACCTATATGGTTTGTTTTATATGTTTTCACATAATTAATTCCCGAGATAAATTAATTTGGTAACAAGGACAATTTATATATTATAATAAAGTGAGATTTCTAGATTTGAAATATTAAAAGTAGATTCCCTAACTCAGGCATTTTATTTTGTTATTTATTTTTAACCTAAAAGTTTCCAACTACTTCAACAAATCAAACCATTTTTTTGCTCTACTTATCATTCTATTTTACTAAATCTATTTCCTGTGGATTGACCCCGGACTTACCGGGTTATTTTACTACCTAAACACTCTTATACTTGGGAGTAAAGAACCACTTTTTGAGTGTGTCAAGCTTATTTTGTAATTTTAGATTATAATTCAGTAAGCAAAACCCTAGAATATAAAATGGAAAATAGTTGTCTAAAACAAAACCTACTGACACTTTATTAACCCTAACCATCAATGGCTTTATTTTTCTCTCAAGTGTTGAAATAAAGAGAAAAAGAAAAATGTATTTATGACATTTTTTCTCTAAAAACCTTAGAGATCAATTTTGTGAGTTGAGCTCACACTTCATTTTGTTAGTTATGAGTCATAGCACGGATGATCATTTGGAGTTCAAAGCAAAATTTGCCGTAATTTTTAGTTGTTGTAGTGGCTTTGTTTTTACTTCATTTTTTGTGCATAAAATTGGGAAAAGAAGGGCTGACTTGGGGACATTTTGGGGCTATTTTTGACTGAAAATAACACCATGAACTGTTGCTAGAAAATTACCGAATAACAGTTGTGTTTTGTGCGTGTATTGAATAGTTTTCGATATTGTGAACTATAGAGTATTCACTGTATTTTAGGGTTGTTCCTGTAGAGTTTTCTAGGTCTAACCAAGATCAAATTAAGCGATGAAAAGTGTGAATACAACAAAGTAAAGTTGCAGAATACTTACTTTGATCAACTTTTGCGATGCGAAGAACACAAAACTTTTGCTCCATGGATGAAGCTCTCGGCCATGCCCAAACTTTGTGCTCATTGCTTCGGTCAACCCCTCTTTGTGTGCTCCAAGCTCCAAGCTTTGTGAATGTGGATTCCATGCTCATGAATGGGTTTCCATATCACCTTTGTAAGACTCATTTGGTGTGCTAGCATTCTTGAAAAATTACAACAATTCTTCACATTCATCCTTGTGTTGCTCACGGCAAAAGGAAAAATATTTGGGAGAGAAATGGCTCAAAGCCGTGGGGTAGGGAGAGAAGAGAGATGATATTGTGTTGGTTTGTTTTCAAAAACCTAATACCAATTCCTAAATTCATAATTTGGTACAAGACTTTAAGTCTTCAACCACTTCCATCAATCACAAAAGTGACAAGCATCGCATCACTCAAAGTTGATGTGACTTCCATCACAAGAATGACTAATGATGTGACGCGTGATGTGACCTATAGGCCCCACTTGATTTGAAATACTAGTGGGCCAGCAAACACTCCCGGGCTCGGGTTCGCTAATTTCGAATTAACGAATTTTCCGTTGCGACGTAATTAAATCAAATTTAACTAAATAATTATGCCTAGCAAAATTACTATTCACGTCGCTAGCGAATTAATTCAAAATTAACTCGTTCGCCCGAATTAAAATCTAATTTTAAGTCCGCGTCGAAATCTAATTTCGGTAAATATATCAAATATATTATTTTATCGATTAATTCCAAATTAATCGATTAATCGTTCTCTCTCTTTAAATAGTATTTTATCCCAGATAAAACATCTCTATAGTTAATCCCAGATTAATTTTCTCTCTCTTCTTATTAATCCCAGATTAATTATGTGCGAGTCATACGTCATCGGTGAATCTTTGGGAAGTGACCCATGAGATCCCCGGATATGTTGGCAGTAAATTCAGTCGTCGGACTATCCGAACACGTACTTACCTAGTACTACGTTTTTACCGATTTACAAGACATGGTTGGCTTCTAGCAAAGCACCGTGCCTATCCAATTCTCTAGAAATATTCTTAAATAAATATATAATCTATATCAGACGTAGTATACGTAGTATAGCGTATAGCGATCCAGTATCGGATGTCACATGCAAGGCCTGCGGCTGGAATTGTGGCTGCCCCGTAAGAAGCACATATCGGATCTCTGGTAACTAGTCTCTATAATCGGATAACTATAACCTTGTCATATTATCCCGATAGCTGCAGTATATAAGAGCACCAGTTCCGTATCCTACGTGATCATCATCTCCACTATGACTGAAGTGATACTTCCATGTTGACATCACACCCAATACACTACATTCTCAATATACCCAGAAGAGGCGTACACAGAACCTGTTAAAGCCCTGGATGACCAAAACCAATGTATATGATTGTCGCAAGTATTAGCAGTGCAAGTCTCAGGTTAAGACCAAATACACCTACCCTGATTCGACTCCACAGACACACAGTCATACTACCAATGGGATCGAGGGGTCTATCCAGAGCGAAGCTGTTTCCGTACCATCGGTAAACAAACCTCCTATTACACTTGATAGAGTATCCAATACCAAATATATGAGAACTATGTTGTTATGCTCCATAACACGTACAAGTTCATACTAGTCTATCTGATTATCGATGTCCAATCTCGATAATACTACGACTATGGATGTTTTAATGATTAAACCTTCATGGATTTATACTGTCTCATATCTATCAATCCGGAAACTAATCATATGGACTTTTATATTTATATATCCAGTAATCCAATTACAAGTGAAAAAGAGCAATTTCCTATGTCACATAAGTTAATTGTACAAGAACACCATTGTCTTATGTACAAATAGTGGCTATGGGTCATAATTGTCCAACAGTTCCCTGTTCTTTAAAATTATCAAAAAAAGCACAATAGAAGCTTATAGGGCTTGACAGATTCAACAAGTAGAGGGCAAAATGCAGAAACTATTTTCAAGGTCGTCTCGGAGGCCAAAGTGGTTTCCGTTGCACAAGGAGTGTTTTGAGTGCAATGATTCCTACAATTGACATCAAGAGTGAGGTTGAAAAATTTAAACGTTTCTGTTTTTTTAATTATTTATATGTGATATATATATATATATATATGTTAGACAGTAATGTCCCATAGCGTCACTATTTTGTAAATGATATTGTATTATTGTACAAAATTAACTATGTAGTAATGAAATTGCCTTTTACCGTTTTGTAATTTATTTACTTTGATATATAAATGGTAAAAGTCCCTATGATTAGTTCCGGATTGAGATGATATGAGACAGTATCAATCCATAAAGGTTTAATCATTAAATATCCCTAGTCGTAGTATTATCGAGACTGGACATCGATAATGCGGAATAGACTAGTAGTACTGCACTCGTGCATGTTGTGAGGGCACAACGGCATAGTTCTCATATATTTAAGTATAGGATACTTATGCAAGTGCGGTAGGAGGTTGTGTTTTACCGATGGTACGGAAAACAGCTTCGCTCTGGATAGACCCCGCGGAATCCCATTGGTAGTATGTCTGCGTGTCTATGGGAGTCCGCTTCAGGGTAGGTGCATATGATCTTAACCTGAGATTTGCATCGCTAGTACTTACGACAATCGGTAAAATTTAGGTTTGGTGGTCAGGGCTTTAACGAGTTCTGTGTATACCTCTTCTGGGTTTATCGAGAATCGTAGTGTATTGGATGTGATATCAAGATGGAAGTATCACTTCAGACATATGGAGATGATGATCGCGAGGGATTCAGAACTAGTACTCTATAATGGTTGCAACCATCGGGATAATATGACTAGGTCAGGATTATCCGATTCAAAGAGACTGGTTGCTTGACATCCGATATGTGTTCGGACGGGGCAGACACTTATCCAGCCCCAGCCCTAGCATGTGATCATCCGATACTGGTTCGATATACACTATACTACGGTATACTACGCCTGTTATAGATCTAATATTCCAGTAAGAATATTTCTAGAGAATTGGGTAGGCATGGCGTTTTGCTAGAAGCTAACCTTGTCTTGTAAATCGGTAAAAACGTAGTACTTGGTACGTACGTGTTCGGATAGTTCGACAACCGGATTTACTGCCAACATATCTAGAGGTCTCTTGGGTCGCTTCCCGAAGATTCACCGATGACGTATGATTCAAACTCGATTAATCTTGGATTAATTACGGAGAGACTTTATCTTGGATAAAGTACTGTATAAAGAGAGAGAACGATTAATTTAGAATTAATCGTAAAATTATTATATTCGATATAATAAACGGAATTCGATTCCGACGCGAAATTGAAATTAGATTTTATTCGGGCAAACGAATTAATTTAGAATTAATTCGTTAGCGACGTAAATAATAAATTCGCTAGGCGCAATTATTTATTTAAATTCGATTTAATTAACGTCGCGACGTAAGCTCGATATTTCGGAAATATCGAACCCGAACGCGTGAGTGCAAGTGGGCCCACTTTCATTTGGAAACGTGTGGGGCCCACATGACACTTGTCATTATTTGTATTTTTTAATCAAGATGCAATGCATGAAGATAGTGTACAAAGCACTCAAAGATAATGCATGGAAATTGAGTGTTAGACACTCTAAGTGCTTGCATGGTTTGTGTTATATTTATATTATTATTTAATATAATTATAACATAAATATAAATTGATTTTGGAGACAAAAATCAATTACTTCTCTCCTCTCTCATTACCGAAACCAGTGAACTGTTTTTGGCTCTCCTTCTTCTTCCATTTTCTTAAGAACTTTGTGAAGAAAGTGTACAAGTTTGGAACTTAATACATTCTTTGGCTAGCACCATCAAGGGATCATACAAGGTGATATGGGAAACTCATCTTAGAGCTTGGAAGGATCAAATTCAAGCTTGGAGCTTCTCTTCACTGCTTGGCCGAATCTTCACTGCACAAAGGAGGATTTTGCTTCATCCATTGCATCCACATTTGGTATTTGTGAGTATTGTTTCCGCCATTACTTCAATCTAATTCATTCTTATATATATCTGCTTGGTTTTTGATCTTGGGATGGTATGGTTATTAGATTTCCAACAATGGTATCATTGAGCCTAAAAATGCATGCAAATATATTAGGATGTTATTTGGGGAAAATTGTTTGAAGCATGATTTGATGAGTTTGCTTGGTTGAATATGCTTAGATGTATGTTAAAATGAATTATACATCATCAATTTCATGGAAAATAAATTGGATTAATTTTTCCAACCCCAAAGTGGCTTGGCCGAATACATGCAAGCATGAGGACTAGATGATTTTTTAATTTTAAGACATTGGATGACTTGAAATAATATGGAGATGATCATTTGTGACTTGATTGGATTGAAAACGAAATCGGAACCATATTTCACCTTGGCCGAATGCTTGATGACAAATTAGGGACATGATTTTGATTAAATAATGTTGGACATGTATTTAAGATAAAAATATGATTAATAGATTAATTTGATATTTTGGAAATATTGATTTAAAGGATTAATCATGAACATACACTTTAATTAATTAAGTTGTAAAATTTGGAATTTTAAAATTTAGTTAATTGGGCTTAAATTGGAATTGGGCCTAAAACTATTATATTTGGTCATAAATGGGCTTGGTTGGGCCAAGTAGATTTGGACCATTTGGATTGGATCCAAAATGGGCCTAAATCACACCATTTAAGTCCAAATGTAATAAATGGGCTTTTATGTTTAATTGGGCCTTATGGGCTTGATATTGTTTTATGGCAAATGAGGGTGATTCCTTATTGGGCTTGGAAATTGGGTTTGACCCACATTGACCAAGGCCCAAGCCTAATGAAATCAATAGAAAGCCCATCGGACTTTAATTAAACGGACATTAGATGTTAGTTGGGCTTTGAGACCCAATAGAACTAGATTTGGAATCTAAGTTATAAAAGCACAATAAAAGTGTATATATTTAATTTAGAATTAAATAATAGGATTAGTATTGAATACGACTTAAATTGGATTTAACGAGTAGTTCGATATAATTCGTGAATTCATACAATATGTATTTATTCTCAAAACGAGTTGGACTCGCGCAAATGCAAACAATTGTTTGATCATTGTATTGTCACCTAAAAAGACTAATTAATTGGATTAGATTGGTTGTATAACATGCCTTGAATGAATGAATGAATGTGGATGTGTTGTATGAATAGTGCATATCGGATGGATATTAGAAGGGAAGGGTAATTTTAGAAATTATTGTAAATTTGGAATTTATAAATTGGACCTGCGTGTCCAGCCTTATCTCTTTATCTCTATGTATTCTCTTCTCACCTAATTCCCCTCAATGTAAATGAGGTTTCTCTTATTGTATTATGTAATTGGGTAGAAGTAGAATAGTGCTAGCGGGGAGAGGAAAGGGAGTGATTTGTTCTAGGAACAAGTTGTTTATATATCCATCCGTATATCACTATTACTTTACTTTATGCACTTATGATGTTTTAGAAGCATGCTTAAGGGTGTATGATGATGAGACCTAACAAAGATAAATTAATTGGTTGCCAATTACGCGAAAAATCCCTCAAACAATATTAAGCGATTTTCCTTCCGTTGATGATTCTTTCTCAAGATCCGAAATTGGCATTGGTTTGTTGGCCAAAGTCAAGACCTTTGTCAATTGAGGATGTGTTTGAATCATGAGAGTTTTGTTACACATCGGTGTCCTGTCCAAGTTGTGATTTGTTGGCCAAAGTCAAGATCACTTCTTGTCCATCGACATTGATTACGAAACTTTCCTTGTCAATGGGTCCCGCTTAACTGGAATCATTAGGTTTGTTGTGCCAAAGCCAAGGCTTAGTTGATTCAGAGGAAATGGTTAGGAAAATGTATTGGATACATTGACGTATGTATTAGATATATATGTTTCGGACTTGGATGTCCACCTACCGGATCTAGGAATTGGATGGGATCCAATTGATCTTCGAGATCTACCTAGTTAAATATCATACAACTTGTTGGCCAAAGTCAAGGTTGTGTGTTATTTAACGGGATCCTAGCCCACTAGGAAATTGGATTTCCCGAGTACTCAACAGAGGGTTAGAGACTTGTAGAAAATAGTGGGAGGCTAGTATTGAGTTTGCAATTTCATTCAGATACTTAGCTTTACGCGCTTACAAAAATTTATTTCGTCAATTTTTAACATTAGTTGGACTAATAAAAATGTTATTTTTCTTGTAACAGTTTGACTGTACCCATTTTTTCGTTAACTAGATAGTTGGACTATCGTAGTTAAGATGGCTAGCAAAAGGTAAATGTCCGTGACATTATCATGGGAGACAATGTCTTTAGAGGGACAAACTTCGCTGATTGGGAAATGAACCTAAGGATAGTCCTTGGGGCAGAGAGGATACTGTATACTATTCAGAGACCTCTCGGGCCTAAGCCCACTGAGCCACTGAGCTGGAGTTGGAGTTATGGAAAACTCACAGTGATGATTGTGACACAGCTCAGTCGATTATGCTTGCTTCAATGACTCAACACTTTCGTCGCCAAAATAGGGACTTGGATCCTTATAATATGATGGCAAGATTGCAAGATCTTCACCGCACTAATAAGCGGATGGCGAGGTACGAGTTGGTGAAGAGGATCTTTCGCACCCGTATGACTGATGGTAGTTCTGTTGAGGTCCATGGGACTCAAATGATAGCAGATATTGATGAACTGGCTTGTATGGGTATAGTCTTGGAGTCTGAGCTGGCTATAGATGTACTTCTACAGTCACTACCCGATACTTGGAAACAGATTGTCATCAACTACAAACTGATGAATTCGGATGACACTCTTGGAGAGTTGTTGTCAATTCTCAAGGAGTCAGAGAAAGAACTTCTGAAAGGCAACAAGCGCGAGGCGCACTTTGCAACAACATCTCAAACGCCGAAAGCTGGGCTCAAGGCAACTGGGGGTGTTAAGAAGAAGAAGCATAAGAACAAAGGCAAGGCCAAGTCAACAAAGGCTTCTGGGAAGCCAAGGGACAAGTCTCAAGATGTTTGCCTTAAATGCGGCAAAAGAGGTCACTGGAAGCGTGACTGCCGCATGAACAAGGGACATAAGGAGGACATACAGGCGGGCAAGGCTCCGGCCTCAGGTATGTTTGTTATTGAGATAAATATGACTACTTCAAGTCTTAATAAAAATTGGATTTTTGATTCTGGCTGTGGTTCTCATATTTGTACTGATGTGCAGGATCTGCATGATAGCAGGAGACTGGCTTCGGGGGAGGTTGATCTACGTGTTGGAAATGGAACTTCTGTTGCTGTTTTGGCCGTAGGCACTTTTGTTTTGGAACTGCCCTCGGGGCATGTACTTAAACTAAATGACTGTTATTTTGTTCCTAGTTTAACTAGGAATATTATTTCTGTATCTTTGTTAACCCAAACAGGGTACACTTTTGTATTTAAAAACACTAGGTGTTATTTATATATGAATGATGCAGAAATTTGCAGTGCTGATGCAAATAATGGTCTTTATATTTTGAATATAAATGAATCTCCAAAATGTAAAATAACAAACAAAAGGCTCAAAATGAGTAATCCAAAAGAAGAAACTTATTTGTGGCATTGTCGTCTGGGACACATCAACAAGACTCGCATATCCACACTTTCGAAGAGTGGGTACTTGGACGGATTTGATCCAAATTCATATGACGTCTGCGAATCTTGTTTGTTAGGCAAAATGCCTAAATCACCTTTTAGTGGTAAAGGTGAACGCGCCACTGAACTGTTAGCCCTCGTTCATAGTGACGTTTGTGGGCCCATGTCTAGCCAGGCTAGAGGTGGATATCGATACTTCGTAACCTTTACGGATGATGCATCACGTTATGGTTATGTGTATCTTATGATGCACAAGTCGGAAACTTTTGAGAAATTCAAAGAGTTTCGACACGAAGTTGAAAAACAAACAGGCAAGAGTATTAAACATTACGGTCGGACCGTGGTGGCGAATACTTAAGTAATGAGTTTCAAGATTACTTGAAAGAATATGGTATTCTTTCACAATGGACTCCTCCTGGAACACCACAATTAAATGGTGTGTCTGAACGGAGAAACCGTACCTTGCTGGACATGGTAAGGTCGATGATGAGTCGCACTGAGCTACCTATATCCTTCTGGGGACATGCATTAGAAAGTGCAATTCTTATTTTGAATAGGGTTCCGTCAAAGTCTGTTGAACAGACTCCGTATGAGATATGGACAGGAAAGAAACCAGGTTTCTCATTCCTGAAGATTTGGGGTTGCTGGGCATACGTCAAACGTTTGGAAGGTACCAAACTTGAACCCAAATCAGATAAATGCCTATTTGTTGGATATCCTAAGGAAACCAAAGGATATTACTTCTATAACCCAAAAGAGAACAAAGTATTTGTTGCTCTACATGCAGTTTTCCTTGAGAAGGAATTCCTAAATGCAGTGGTTAGTGGGAGGAAAGTAGAACTCGATGAAAGTCGTAGTGATACTGTTCCTGGCATTGAATCTAGAACGGAACATGAACAGTCCATCCAGGATGAGACTGAACCACAATCTTCAATTACACAAGGGCTACGTAGGTCGGAGAGAGTCAGGGTAATACCTGAGAGGTATGGATTCCTGATCTCACCTCATGTAGATATTAATCTTATTGAGGATACTGAACCGGCTACGTATGAGGAAGCGATACAGGGTATCGAATCCACTTTATGGCAAGAGGCCATGAAGGCCGAAATGGATTCCATGTATACCAACCAAGTTTGGACACTGGTTGATGCACCAGAAGGCGTAAAGCCTATTGGATGCAAATGGGTCTTCAAGAAGAAGACAGACATGGATGGCAACGTTCAAACGTACAAAGCTAGGCTTGTAGCGAAGGGGTATCGTCAACAACTTGGAGTTGATTATGACGAAACTTTCTCACCCGTTGCCATGATTAAATCCATTCGGATAATGCTTGCGATAGCTGCATATTACGATTACGAAATATGGCAGATGGACGTTAAAACCGCTTTCCTTAACGGAAACCTGTTGGAGGATGTTTATATGCAACAACCTGACGGTTTTATCGCACCAAGACTTGCAAACAAGGTTTGTAAGTTAAATCGGTCCATTTATGGACTGAAGCAAGCATCGAGGTCATGGAACCAACGTTTTGATGAGGTCATAAAAGAATATGATTTCATTCAAAACGTAGATGATCCTTGTGTGTATAAGAAGGTTAGTGGGAGTGCACTGACTTTTATTGTCCTTTATGTCGACGATGTATTGCTAATAGGCAATGACATTCCCATGTTAACGTCGGTGAAAGCTTGGCTTTCATTGAAATTCTCCATGAAAGATCTGGGAGAAGCAGCTTTTATTCTAGGAATAAAGATCTACCGGGATAGATCTAGAAAGCTACTTGGACTCTCCCAGAGTACATATATTGATAAAGTGTTGAAGAGATTCAACATGGATCAGTCCAAGAAGGGACTGTTGCCAACATCACATGGCGTCTTTCTATCTAGGGACATGTGTCCTAAAACACAAGATGAGAGAGACAACATGAGTCGGACTCCGTTCGCCTCGGCAGTCGGATCGATCATGTATGCCATGATATGTACACGACCTGATGTGTCCTATGCTTTGAGCATGTGCAGTCGATATCAGGCCGATCCAGGACAGGATCACTGGATGGCGGTTAAGAATATCCTTAGGTATCTTAAAAGAACTAAGGATGTTTTCTTAATCTATGGAGATGGAGAACTTGAGGTATCTGGGTATACTGATGCAAGTTTCCAAACCGACAGAGACGACTTTAAGTCGCAAACCGGGTACATATTTTGCTTGAATAACGGAGCAGTGAGCTGGAAATCTTCCAAGCAAGATACTGTTGCCGATTCAACAACTGAAGCGGAGTACATTGCAGCAGCTGAAGCAGCAAAAGAGGCAGTTTGGATCCGTAAATTCCTAATTGGATTAGGAGTAGTTCCGTTAGCAGCTGAGCCCGTTCCATTGTATTGTGACAATAGCGGGGCTATAGCACAGGCTAAGGAACCAAGGTCTCATCAACGATCCAAACATGTTCTTCGACGATTCCATCTGATTCGAGAGATCATACATCGTGGCGATGTGAAGATCGAGAAGATCGCATCAGAGGATAATATTGCAGATCCGCTGACGAAGGCTATTCCTCGGGAAAAGTTTGAGCGACATGTACATAGTTCAGGTATTAGATGCTTGAGTGACTGGCTATAGGCCAAGTGGGAGATTGTTAGACAGTAATGTCCCATAGCGTCACTATTTTGTAAATGATATTGTATTATTGTACAAAATTAACTATGTAGTAATGAAATTGCCTTTTACCGTTTTGTAATTTATTTACTTTGATATATAAATGGTAAAAGTCCCTATGATTAGTTCCGGATTGAGATGATATGAGACAGTATCAATCCATAAAGGTTTAATCATTAAATATCCCTAGTCGTAGTATTATCGAGACTGGACATCGATAATGCGGAATAGACTAGTACTGCACTCGTGCATGTTGTGAGGGCACAACGGCATAGTTCTCATATATTTAAGTATAGGATACTTATGCAAGTGCGGTAGGAGGTTGTGTTTTACCGATGGTACGGAAAACAGCTTCGCTCTGGATAGACCCCGCGGAATCCCATTGGTAGTATGTCTGCGTGTCTATGGGAGTCCGCTTCAGGGTAGGTGCATATGATCTTAACCTGAGATTTGCATCGCTAGTACTTACGACAATCGGTAAAATTTAGGTTTGGTGGTCCAGGGCTTTAACGAGTTCTGTGTATACCTCTTCTGGGTTTATCGAGAATCGTAGTGTATTGGATGTGATATCAAGATGGAAGTATCACTTCAGACATATGGAGATGATGATCGCGAGGGATTCAGAACTAGTACTCTATAATGGTTGCAACCATCGGGATAATATGACTAGGTCAGGATTATCCGATTCAAAGAGACTGGTTGCTTGACATCCGATATGTGTTTCGGACGGGGCAGACACTTATCCAGCCCCAGCCTAGCATGTGATCATCCGATACTGGTTCGATATACACTATACTACGGTATACTACGCCTGTTATAGATCTAATATTCCAGTAAGAATATTTCTAGAGAATTGGGTAGGCATGGCGTTTTGCTAGAAGCTAACCTTGTCTTGTAAATCGGTAAAAACGTAGTACTTGGTACGTACGTGTTCGGATAGTTCGACAACCGGATTTACTGCCAACATATCTAGAGGTCTCTTGGGTCGCTTCCCGAAGATTCACCGATGACGTATGATTCAAACTCGATTAATCTTGGATTAATTACGGAGAGACTTTATCTTGGATAAAGTACTGTATAAAGAGAGAGATCGATTAATTTAGAATTAATCGTAAAATTATTATATTCGATATATAAAACGGAATTCGATTCCGACGCGAAATGAAATTAGATTTTATTCGGGCAAACGAATTAATTTAGAATTAATTCGTTAGCGACGTAAATAATAAATTCGCTAGGCGTAATTATTTATTTAATTCGATTTAATTAACGTCGCGACGTAAGCTCGATATTTCGGAAATATCGAACCCGAACGCGTGAGTGCAAGTGGGCCCACTTTCATTTGGAAACGTGTGGGGCCCACATGACACTTGTCATTATTGTATTTTTAATCAAGATGCAATGCATGAAGATAGTGTACAAAGCACTCAAAGATAATGCATGGAAATTGAGTGTTAGACACTCTAAGTGCTTGCATGGTTTGTGTTATATTTATATTATTATTTAATATAATTATAACATAAATATAAATTGATTTTGGAGACAAAAATCAATTACTTCTCTCCTCTCTCATTACCGAAACCAGTGAACTGTTTTTGGCTCTCCTTCTTCTTCCATTTTCTTAAGAACTTTGTGAAGAAAGTGTACAAGTTTGGAACTTTAATACATATCTTTGGCTAGCACCATCAAGGGATCATACAAGGTGATATGGGAAACTCATCTTAGAGCTTGGAAGGATCAAATTCAAGCTTGGAGCTTCTCTTCACTGCTTGGCCGAAATCTTCACTGCTCAAAGGAGGATTTTGCTTCATCCATTGCATCCACATTTGGCTATTTGTGAGTATTGTTTCCGCCATTACTTCAATCTAATTCATTCTTATATATATCTTGCTTGGTTTTTGATCTTGGGATATGGTTATTAGATTTCCAACAATATATATATATATATTCTGTGTGATTGATTGAGTAGGCACATTTTATTATTTTTAATGTGATGAATGTGTTACATTGGTAGTAAAGTTTTTCTAGCTCTTATGTTTTTGGTATTGTGACTGTTTGAAAAAATCACTGCTATTTGGGGGCTATTCGTTGTTGTTAAAATGATCAAGAATAGCATAAAACATAAGCTTATATGCTAGATAGATTCGACGCTTAGATAAATTTTTTCAAGGTCGATAAGGGGGACAAATGGCATTTCCACTGCACAATGAGTTTTTTTACGAAAGTTTGTGTGCAACTATTCCTAGATGATGACCAGGAGACCTTTTTCTAGAAAATAGCTTAGAGCCAATGAACCACTTGAGCTCATACATTCTGATGTCTATAGACAAATGAATATAAAAGAAAGAGGTGTTTATGACTACTTTGCCAAATCTATCGACGATATTCCAGATATGGATATGTTACCCGGTGCAACATGCAATATATACGTAGTCTCATCTAAGTCTTTCCTAAGACAGTTGGGATGTATATCTTAGAGCATCATATAATATGAAAATGAAATTTATTTTAATGAATGAATGATGCAATTGTCATTTATCAAATGGTTTGTTTTAAATCGTATATTATAAATTGGTATATATGCCTTTGGTAACTAATGTAATTTCAGACTTAGTGTATGAGTGTCATACACAGGAGGATTTAAATCTAAATTTAGTATTCTAAAATTTTTGTAAAGATAAAATAAAGTGGAGTATCTTGTTTGTGGTTTATCTATAACTGCGGTCTATTCTATAATAGTATGATAGTTTTGATCCGGGATCACTCATGTGACTACAAGGGAATGAAGACACCTTATATGATGTGATCGTATAGGACTAGACCAAGATAGAAATAGATTTCTTTTAATATCCGTTAAATTAAAAATTTATATCAGAATAATATATAATCATATATAAATTGATTTGAATCATCAGTGCACTACTAAATCCTGCATTGTAGGCCATGTCATTTGATTTACAACAGTGAGATCAGTGTAGCAATTCCGATCAATAACTATGTAATTTGGGAACATGGTTTGGCATTCAGTTAGAGACATTTTACATAGATATGGAATCCAATCCTTCTTGCGAGAGGTAGAGAAGTATATTCATTAAGGGTTGATTCGGTACTTGAACAGTTATATCGTTCAAATATTTCTGTTATGAATACAAAGATGAAATTCGAAATTATAGGAACAAAGTACGGTTTACTGCTATTCATATGACGTAAGCGACTACTACACTATTGAGCTCGCAGGTTATAGACAATAGGGATTAGTCCACGGGGGATTAACCGAAGAATAAAGAAGGCATCACGTAGTATAAGACATTGAGAATGAATTAAGGTTGCACTACACCCTTCGTAAGGTCCGATCTTAAACCCGTTTGGGTTCGGAATGATCCCTCACTGATTTTAGTATAATATATATGCTTAAAAGATGATCCAAATGTCTTATAATGCAATCACATATATGAGCAGTTTATATCACACACAATGTAATAATTTAGAGAATTACAAGATGTCCAGAAATTATCATAGCAGTAACAAAAATAGGGTTTAAACATATCTTTCCATCATGGTTTCGAAGAAGCCGTGTCAGATAAAGTTTTTTACTGGATATAAATTTTTATGTCCACTCGGACATGTTGGATGTCTGGCCAGATTTTCTTTGTATACCAGATAGATCATAAACGTAGAATAATATCTTGGATAAATATGAGAACAATAGATTCAACTATATCAATAGTAAAATATTAAATAAACAAGCAAGATAATAAATATAGATGCAAAATTCAGGCACGTCCATTTTCGTATGGTATGTAGAATTTTATCCCAAGTGCAAACTATACTTTCGTTCATTGGGAAAAGCTATGGAATCTACATTTGAGTTTCCATCATATGTACCACAGAACACGATGGTCGGATGTAGCTGAATTTACTATGTGATAAATGCATGTCAGGACGGATATGCGACATCAAGAAACAAGAAAATGAGATGCGAAGTTTTAAGGTTTTGGGCCCCTCAGGTTATATCTTAAGCATAAGATGGATCCGATACTGCCTCTTCTGAATGCCTAGGTTAGTTGCTGGATCTCTTGTTTAAGTTGAGAAATTTAGAGGTCGGTGTTTCATGTTTTAGATTTTTTTGTGAGAATTGATGCCAAAAGTCAGAGTTGTCATTCCTGTTGTGTAAGCAATTCTTTTTTTCATAGTATGTAGGGTTTAGGTTAACAAGGAAATGATAAGATTCAGAGCCATCCCATCGATTTCTATTGTTATGACTGATGAACCCACAGGTTGTCTAATGCATTCAGTTGGTTTGAGATGCGTCAATCCAACTGTCTTAGTTTTTTGGATCATCGATCCTCCGATATCTCAATCGGTTGTGAGACTCCTCGATCTCTAATATCATAGTTGTTAGAGCCTTATTCTTCCAATGCTTTAATCGGTTTGTGATGTCTCAATCTCTGTTCCGATATTTGTTAGACCATCGATCCTCTGATGCCTCAATCGGTTTTGAGATACCTCGATCTCTGCTCTGATACTTATAGGATCCTTGATATTCGACGCCTCGATTGACTTGATTCCTTGATATCTACTGTGATAGTTGTTAAACCCTAAGGGATCTGATACCTCAATCGGTTGTGAGATGATTAGATCTCCGCTCTGATGTTCGTAAGATCTTTGATCCTCTGATATCTCGATCTGTTTGAGTTGCCTTGATCTCTTACTGTGATAATTGTTGGACCATTGGTTATCTAATCCCTCGATCATATGAGATACCTCGATCTTTACTTGAATTCTGATAGGGTGGACTGTCGGGTTTTTTTTTTTTATATTTCAAATAGATGAGATGTTTCGATCTCTATCGAAAATTTTGATAGGTTGGACCCTTAAGCCCTTCCAATGCTTCGACCGATTGAGGTGATTCGACCCATATCTCTTTTTATAGGTGACCTTCGCCCCCATAAATTCTTTTAGGAATACCTCTGATGGGGTTTCAGGCGATGGGCGCAGCGGAAGCGCGGTTGGCGAAATTGTAATTTAACATTTTTTCAATTACCCGTAACCGAATAAATTATTCAAAAATCTAATATGAAAAATTTATTCATATTTCACCTAAACTTATTTATTTCAATATCAAATATCAACATAAATAAAGTTGAAATGTCGCGAAAACTTTTTACGAAAAACCGTTTTTTTCCGTTTTTTTTTTCCGCAAAATGATGCAAAACACATTTTTGGACCGAACGACCACACCCGATACTTATGGGGACTTTCTTGCCTGTAGGAAACGACTTTCCTTAGCGCGGTGAAAGTTGCTTGTGGTGGCACCGGGTCCGGTATGGATCTTCAAAATTTTCTTTGCCTTCTCCCTTTGTTGTATTAGCCAAGATCAATCCTTAGTGTCCAACACTTAGATCAACCACACTCGATCTTCCGAACTATGACTCGAAACCAACAAACCGAAGTGTGGGCTTCACTCACAAAGATTAAACCTCTAAACTATTTAGAGATTTAGATGTCACAATGGTGTTTGGCCTTTTGGAATTTCAAATACTCTCACAACACTTGTGAATATTTGAAGTTCTTCTCTATTTTCTCTCTCAAATTTTTCTCACAACAATTTTGTGAATGAATGCAAAGTGTTAACCTTAGGAAGTGAGAGAAATGGTAGAGATTATATTCTCTTACACAAGCCAACTAACCTTGTCATTAAGCATCTAATGCTTTCTTGCAATGGCCACAAAAAATGTGAATGCCATACCAAAGCATAAGAAATGTTAAGCTAAAGACAATGGCTTTGTCATTAAGCATTCAATGCTTTCTTTCAATGGCAAACACATAAATGTGGAGGCCATACCAAAGCATAAAATGCATTAGCTAATGACAAATCTATTAGGTGTATCCAAGCCACCTAATAGACATAATTGCTTGGATGACATGGTAAGCCATATGGCTTGTCTCCAATGGTAAATAAAAATCAATATATTAATAATGATTTATTTACCTTCAATTATGTTGTAGTAATTATCTCATAATTATTACTAACTTGATTATCTCATATCAAAAGAATTCTAGAAAACATTAAGTTAAACTAATTTAACATAGTTTTCATTTGTGACAATAAATATTATTAATCTTATTAATATATATAAATAAATATAATGTGAGCATATAATTAGACAATCTAGTTATATTAGGTTTGCTACAGTTAATCGAGCTAGCACGGGGACCAAATGGACCTACAGTTCCGAGCTCCAATAATTCCGAAATATTAATTAAACTCTTTAATCAAATATTACGAATTATTAACTCCGCGTTATTCCACTAAAAACTCGAAGTTGAACTCTCGTTACCGTAGATGGATTAAATAAATCGAACATTTTCGGTGTCCATCGATATAGTCATTACATATGGATTAGCCCTTCACGAATATCTCATAAATAGAGCGGGTCATAAGTCCGTTAAAACCCCTCTAAATATTTGTCTCTTAAGCACCATTAATTCTATAATGAACAATTAATTCATAACAATATGAATATAAAATATTTTCTATTCGTAATAGAAAAGTTGAGCGCTCAAATTGTTCAAGTCCCGAATCAACTCTTAAAAGAGATATTCATCTGCTTCTCGTAAGAATGAGTGAATTCCATATCTATGTAAAACGTTCCCAGCTACATACCAAATCATATCCCAAAATACGTAGTTATTGGCTGGGAATGCAACACACACACACCTCACCATAGTAAATCAAAGGACATAACCTGTCATGCAGGAGTTCGTAGTACACTCAGGATTAAGATCGAATCCATATATGACCATCTATTAGATAAAATGAATTTCTTCTTGATAAACGGATATTAAAAGAAATTCGTATTTATCTGAGTCCAGTCCTATATGATCTTATCATACAAGGTGCCTTCATTCCCATGTCACTACATGAACGATCCCGGATCAAGGTCGTCATACAAGTATAGAATGGACCGCAGCTATAGATAAACCACAAACAAAGTACCCTATTTGTTTGCTCTCTATGGACTATTTAGATTACTAACTTTAGACTTAAATCCTCTTGTGCATCAAACATACACTAAGTCTGAAGGTACAATAGTAATCAAGGTAAACAAGACAATTGGACAATATGCGATATAAATCAAACAACTTTGATAAAAAGAATAATGCATTTATTATTATTACAATAATCAATTCCATTTACAATACATGAAGCTCTAGGACATAAATCCCAACAATCTCCCACTTGGACTAGAGCAAATGGACATGTCATGTAATCCTAAACCATTTAGGTGACCTTCAAATACTTTAGCCGATAAGGTTTTTGTAAACGGATCAGCCAGGTTGTCTGCGGATGGAATCTGCGTGACAACGACATCTCTCTTCTCTGCACTATCTCCCTGATGAGGTGATATTTCCTCTCAATATGCTTACCCCTCTTGTGGCTTCTTGGTTCTTTGGAGTTCGCCACTGCGCCACTATTATCGCAATAAAGTGTGAGTGGTTTATCCATATCTGGAACAACTTCCAGATCTGCCAAGAACTTACGGAGCCAGACTGCTTCCTTAGCTGCTTCACAAGCTGCTACATATTCAGCCTCCATGGTGGAGTCAGCAATACAAGATTGCTTAATGCTCCTCCATACTATAGCCCCACCACCTAGGGTGAACACTGATCCAGATGTTGATTTCCTAGAATCGACATCCGTCTGAAAATCAGAGTCAGTATATCCTCTCAGAATCATATCCTGACTTGTATATACTAGCATATAATTTCTCGTTCTCCGAAGATACTTGAGAATATGTTTCACCGCTACCCAACCATGATCTAATCCTGGGTTGGATTGAAACCTGACTACTGCTACTCTACTACACAAAACATGCTGTGTCTGGTCCGTGCAATATAGCATACATAAGACTTCCAACTGCAGAAGCATATGGTATATGTCTCATCTCCTCAATTCCTTGAGGTGTCTTAGGAGACTGTTCCTTAGACAAATGAATCCCATGTCTGAAAGGTAAATTACCTTTCTTGGAATTCTGCATACCAAATCGCACAAGAATCTTGTCGATATAGGTTGCTTGAGACATTGCTAACAGTCGTTTCTTGCGATCCCGAATGATCTGAATCCCAAGTACATAACTTGCCTCTCCCTCAAATCTTTCATTTGGAATTGGTTAGCTAGCCAGATTTTCACGTCCGATAATATCTTTACATCATTCCCAATGAGTAAAATATCATCAACGTATAACACAAGGAAAACCACATTCCCATCAATGATGCGCTTGTAGACACAAGGCTCATCAATGTTCTGCTCAAAGTTATAAGACTTGATCGTAGTATCAAACCTTATGTTCCAAGATCTAGATGCTTGCTTAAGTCCATAAATGGACCTTTGCAACTTGCAAACTTTTTGCTCTTGACCTTGGGTAATGAACCCTTCTGGTTGTACCATATAGATACTCTCATCAAGATTACCATTCAAGAATGCAGTCTTGACATCCATTTGCCAAATCTCATAGTCATAATATGCGGCAATGGAAAGAAGAATCCTGATGGATTTAAGCATGGCTACTGGCGAGAAAGTTTCTTCATAGTCAACTCCCTCTTTTTGGGTATAACCCTTTGCCACTAGCCTAGCCTTGAAAGTCTGTACTTTCCTTCTATTCCTCTTTTTCTCTTGTAGATCCACAACACCTATGGGTTTTACTCCATTAGGTTGGTCTACAAGTTCCCAGACTGAGTTAGAATACATGGACTCCATCTCAAGTTCATGGCTTTGAGCCATTCTTCTTTATCAGTATCATCCATTGCACTACGATAGGTCAATGGATCATCTATACCATCACAAGATGCAACAACTTGTACCTCACCATTTCCTAGATAGCGTTCAGGTTGTCTTACAACCCTCCCACTACGCCTAGGTGGTATGGTATCCTGATAAACTTGCATCTGACTTTCAGATGTTGAAGGTGTTATGTCTTTGTCAACATTTGACAATGATGTACTGGTCGTACCAGCAAGTAACTCCTCAAGTAACACTTTACTTCGAGGTTTAAACTTACTCATATAGTCCTCCTCAAGAAATATAGCATTTGTCGACACAAATACTTTATTATCTTCTGGACTATAAAAGAATCCACCCCTAGTTTCCTTAGGATAGCCTACAATAGGCACACCTGTGAACGTGGTTCCAACTTAGTAGTCTTGTTCTTTAGCACATGTGCTGGACACCTCCATATGCGGAAATGTCGCAAACTAGCTTTACGACCATTCCACAACTCTAAGGGAGTCTTAGAAACGACTTAGAAGGAACTACATTCAGGATATACATTGCATTTGCAATGCATACCCCCAGAATGAACTAGGTAGATTGCTATAACTAAACTTGATCTTATCATGTCTAGTAGGGTTCGATTTCTCCTTTCTCTCTTTCAACACCATTTGTTGTGGTGTTCCAGGTGCTGTGAGCTGTGAAACAATTCCATGCTCGACTAAGAATTCCTCAAAATCTCTATCAAGGTATTCTCCTCCACGATCTGATCGTAGAATTTTGATGCTTTTACCTAATTGGTTCTCAACCTCAGCACGATACTCTTTGAACTTTTCAAATGTATCTGACTTGTGCTGCATTAGGTAAACATACCCATATCTGGAATAATCGTCAATGAAAGTGACGAAGTATTCAAAACCACCTCGGGCTTTTACATTCATCGGTCCGCAAACATCCGAATGTATTAGCTCAAGAGTTTCTTTGGCTCTTTTCCCTCAGAAAAAGGTCTCTTGGTCATTTTGCCTTCTAGACAGGATTCGCAGACAGGTAAAGTACCAAGTTTTAACTGATTTAAACTTCGTTCTTAATTAGTCTATCTATCCGGTCAAGGTTAATATGACCAAGTCTAAGGTGCCATAAATAGGTATCATCATGAGAAATCTTTTGTCGTTTAGTTTTAGATCTTTCAATCTTAAACATTTCAGTATTAAGCAGTGATTCATGCATTAACGGCCTTAATACATATAGATTATTTTTTCTGTTTCCCGTGCATATATTTAATATTTAATCCATTTCTACTAATAATAACTGACTTATTATTAAATGAATAGAAAAATCACATTCCATAAGTTTTTGTTACAGAAATCAAATTCCTCCCTGCGAAACCAGGAATATATAGCACACACCATTTAAACATAAATAACTATTATTAAAGTTTAACTTGGAATCTCCCCCACTGCTTTTGCTGAAACAGCATCCCCTGTCCCAACTCTCATGGTTAGTGGCACCAGAATCAACAACAATCCAAGCGGATTTTTCATCCTCCACTAAAAGACTCAATGACAAGTAAATCTATTTACTGTGTTTTTTCTTCTCTTTAAGCTCGGTAAGGTATTTCAGACAATTCCATTTTCCAATGCCCTTATTGTTCACAATGGAAACATTTTCCTTTGGCATTGGTTCCTTTGGAGCTTTTGTTTTTCTTTCTTTTTCATTGGTTTTTCCCTTTGCCTTCCAATTGCCTTTCTTCTTCTTCTTTGCAGATTTAGAAGATTCGGTAACATTTGCCTCGGCATTTGGGCCTACGAGGACCATTCATAACGGACTCGTAATTGGTGAGCTCATTTAGCAGTTTAGTCAAAGTAAATCAATTTATTCATAGAACAATTGCTTTTAAACTGCAGGAAACTCTTGGAAGGGTTTCCATGATCATTGTCACCTGGCTTTGCACATTGATACGTGCACCATGGGTTTCAGCCATATTAAGATGAGCCATCATCCTTAACACATGGTCTCGGACTGATGTGCCTTCCTTCATTCTAGCGGTCAATACAGAGGCAATTGCCTCATGTTGTTGCCGGTCTGAAGGTTGCCCAAACATGTTCTGTAATGACATAATCATTGATGCTGTCGCCAAAGGCTCATGCTGGTGTGCACCAAGAACCTCAGACATGGATGCTATCAAATAGCTATGGGCTTTCTCATCATAGCTTTAATCCAATTATTATAGGCATTACTTGCAGCTTCCAGCATTAGGTGCTGGCTCAGGAGGACATTCCTCCATTAGGACAAACTTAAGGTCTTCACATACCAAGATAGCATTCATGTCACTTTTCCATTTAACATAATTATCCCCGGTTATTTTTCTTTTGTTTTTTGATAATGGAGATTATTGCAGATGCCATGGCTGGAAAAATAATAAACGCACATTCAATATTCATTCGTCGCATATTAAAATTTTCAAACTTTTAGGCATAAAATTAAACATGATGCATGATCAATGTATAATGAATTAGAAACCTAATAGAATTACTATGCCACAATTATCTATCATCCCACAAATAAGTGCCGCCGTAGGGTAGGTCAAGTATTCGCATGATAGATTGAGACATTCTCAATTGAATAATATATCTGAAATAACTCTTATTCCTATATTAATCAACTACCGTTATTTTGATCAAGGAAGCTTTGATTAACAACTTAACCATTCCTTTGTGAGTGTGACCCATTATTTCGGAACCCTTGGACTTAACTAGTGAAGTGTCGCCGTAGGGTAGGTCAAATCACCAAATAAATCTAGAGTCCCTATACTTTCGGAATCCAAACTTGATATTGACCCAATAAGGAAACCATCCGTAGGGGGACGAAAGCAAAGCCATCTCAAGGCGCCTATTGAATCTCACGTTTCTGGATAACAATGGAGATCGCGGGATATATTGTGGTATATCCCTCTCCCACTCACTATTTTGAAGTTTAAGGTTTCTATCTCACTAGTTTCTAATATATTAAGATTATGCTCGGCTAAAACATATCTTATTAATACTAGTGGATTATTAGTGATCTAACTAATTTTAACACTTCAAAATTTATTCACTAATACTTATTAGTCTCTACTAATCATAACTTACTAAACTATTTAATCAAGTTTCTTAAGTGATCTAATTAATTTTAACAATTAAAAAAATAGTTCACTTATAGGTTTTAAAATTTTAGAATTCAACTAATGGACTATTCCATTCGGAAGTGGCTATGGAATTTATATCCGGGTTTCCATCCAATATACCAAGGAAAATAATGTACTCATAATGTCCATTTATTCTTATACTTGAATTCGTAATTTTCAAACCTTTAAACTAATTAATCTTCTTAATTCATTTACATGCATCTTATATTCTAATTTAACTTTGAAATTTACATAAAATCATATTTTATAACTTGAATATCATGCATGTCTACATGTTATGGCATGTGAAAATGCAAGAGTAGGCACCCTAGGCTATATGGCATGTTAATAAACAATTTAAAACACATATATATGCCCAGGTCTGGGCTGAAAACGTTTGTGTTACGTTTTCTGGGCATTCGAACGTTTTCCAGGCAGTAGCAAAACGTTTGAGTTTCGTTTGACTGGAGTTCGAACGAAATTAGTCTGGTGTTAAAACACTAAAACTTCATTTACTCCGTTCGGGAGCTTCCGGAGTCCGTTTTGGTCTCCATTTTTTTCTACGGACTCGTAACGGAATGACGTTTCACATACATATAAAAATTACGTTAACTGGGCTCTTATTGTTTTTTTAAAAAAAATACTATTCTAATTAGTACAATAAATCCAAGGCATCCATTGGTCTTCAAATCTTGCTCCATGATATGTTGTTGAGTTCTTCGCGGAATAGGTTCGTAATGAGTCCTTTGTGGCATCGGCTCCTCCAAGTTACAAATTGAGTTCCAAAATGGACTTATTACAAAAGAAATGAACTTACAACACTTGAAAGAATATGACCTTATGGTCTTACATTTTCAATACTAAAAATAAGAGTCGGAAAAATTAACGATCAACGCAATACATTCATCACATGAATCAAAGTAAACATTCATCACATGAACATTAAAAAACCATTCATCTCATGAATCTAATTGTGCCTACTCATCACAACATGCATATTAATAATTTATATCTAATATAAATTATTAAAACTTAAACTTAAAAATAGAAAGGGTTAAGAAAACTTTTCAACCTTAAGCTCTCGATGCCAATTGTAGGAAACGACTTTCCTTAGCACGGCAGAAGTTTCTTGTGGTGGCACCGGGTCCGGTATGGATCTTCAAAATTTTCTTTGCCTTCTACCTTTGTTGTATTAGCCAAGATCAATCCTTTAATGTCCAACACTTAGATCAACCACTCGATTTTCCGAACTATGACTCGAAACCAACAACCGAAGTGTGGGCTTCACTCACAAAGATTAAACCTCTAAACTATTTAGAGATTTAGGATGTCACAATGGTGTTTGGCCTTTTGGAATTTCAAATACTCTCACAACACTTGTGAATATTTGAAGTTCTTCTCTCTTTTCTCTCAAATTTTTCTCACAACAATTTGTGAATGAATGCAAAGTGTTAACCTAAGGAAGTGAGAGAAATGGTAGAGATTATATTCTCTTACACAAGCCAACTAACCTTGTCATTAAACATCTAATGCTTTCTTGCAATGACCAACACAAAAATGTGAATGCCATACCAAAGCATAAGAAATGTTAAGCTAAAGACAATGGCTTTGTCATTAAGCATTCAATGCTTTCTTTCAATGGAAAACACATAAATGTGGAGGCCATACCAAAGCATAAAATGTATTAGCTAATGACAAATCTATTAGGTGTATCCAAGCCACCTAATAGACATAATTGCTTGGATGACATGGTAAGCCATATGGCTTTGTCTCCAATGGTAAATAAAAATCAATATATTAATAATGATTTATTTACCTTCAATTATATTGTAGTAATTATTTCATAATTATTACTAACTTGATTATCTCATAATCAAGGCTTGATTATCTCATATTCAAAGAATTCTAGAAAACATTAAGTTAAACTAATTGAACATAGTTTTCATTTGTGACAATAAATATTATTAATCTTATTAATAATATATAAGTAAATATAATGTGAGAATATAACTAGACAATCTAGTTATATTAGGTTTGCTACAGTTAATCGAGCTAGCACGGGGACCAAATGGACCTACAGTTCCGAGCTCCAATAATTCCGAAATATTAATTAAACTCTTTAATCAAATATTACGAATTATTAACTCCGCGTTATTCCACTAAAAACTCGAAGTTGAACTCTCGTTACCGTAGATGGATTAAATAAATCGAACATTTTCTGTGTCCATCGATATAGTCATTACATATGGATTAGCCCTTCATGAATATCTCATAAATATAGCCGGGTCATAAGTCCGTTAAAACCCCTCTAAATATTGTGTCTCTTAAGCACCATTAATTCTATAATGAACAATTAATTCATAACAATTATGAATATAAAATATTTTCTATTCGTAATAGAAAAGTTGAGCGCTCAAATTGTTCAAGTCCGGAATCAACTCTTAAAAGAGATATTCATCTGCTTCTCGTAAGAAAGAGTGAATTCCATATCTATGTAAAACGTTCTCAGCTACATACCAAATCATATCCCCAAAATACGTAGTTATTGGCTGGGAATGCAACACCAACCTCACCATAGTAAATCAAATGACATAACCTGTCATGCAGGAGTTCGTAGTACACTCAGGATTAAGATCGAATCCATATATTACCATCTATTAGATAAAATAAATTTCTTCGATTAACGGATATTAAAAGAAATTTTTATTTATCTGAGTCCAGTCCTATATGATCTTATCATACAAGGTGCCTCCATTCCCATGTCACTACATGAACGATCCCGGATCAAGGTCGTTATACAAGTATAGAATTGACCGCAGCTATAGATATACCACAAACAAAGTACCCTATTTGTTTGCTCTCTATGGACTATTTAGATTACTAACTTTAGACTTAAATCCTCGTGTGCATCAAACATACACTAAGTCTGAAGGTACAATAGTAATCAAGGTAAACAAGACAATTGGACAATATGCGATATAAATCAAACAACTTTGATAAAAAGAATAATGCATTTATTATTATTACAATAATCAATTCCATTTACAATACATTAAGCTCTAGGACATAAATCCCAACACTGCCTAGGTCAGCCCCAATAGTGTCAGGGCAGTTCATGGACTGCTTGAATAGTGACAGATTCACTGTTTGGGCAGCCGTCATCCGGTTGACTCAAAAGTCACCCGATAACGCCATTTTTGGCCGTTTTTGCTTGTTTCAACTCCGAAATAATTTCTGTCAATTTTTCCAACACCCAAAATACATCCAATACATTCACAAAACATATTTTTCATCAAAAAAATCAGTACACTTCTAGGTCTAAACCAGTAACCGAATTTACCAAAATTTCATGCTTTAATCCAAAAATTCAAGATTAATCTAATTAATCAAGACACCAACCAAAGTCACCACATATGAACAACCCAAGAACAATTATAGGTCCACAAGAGTGGTCATAACAATCTAGAATTGTTAGTGTCCTAGACATGCCACGTGATCTCTAAGCGTGATTATTGTGTGAATTTAACGAGTAAGTTGCGGAAAAACTTACAATGATCGGATGAGAGAAGTTAAAAACTTTCTTTGATCTTGAAGCTCCATGCTTTCCTTTTGAGTTCCGAACTCTTGGGTGAGTTTCCCTATCACCTTCTTTTGACTCTTGAAGTGCTAGCTTACTTGAAATTTTGCAATAAAAATTCCATGGGGGAGGGAGGAAGGTTTCGGCCAACATGAAAGAGAGAAAGAGATGAATAGTTCTAAACTAATCCAAAAGTGTGTGTTGACTTTTAACTTTCAAAAGTTAAATGGTTGTGTTGGAAAAAAGTTGTAATAAATACAAGCCAGCCACTTCCATCACTTGTCAAAAGTTTATGTAAGTAAAGTGGGCCCACCACTTTAAATTCAAAATTTGGTTGACACACACAACACGACTTTGGGCCCGGTTTTGTTTAATCCGATTAAACAATTTTTCTGTCACTTTGTAAATAAATCTAATTTAATTAAATAATGATACCCAGTAAAATTATTACATAAGTCGCTTACAAATTAATTCTAAATTAATTTATTCGCTTGAATTAAAATCCAATTTTAATTCCGTATTGAAATCCAATTTCAATTAATATATCTGATATATTATTTAGCCCAATTAAATAATTTAAATAGAAAATTCAAATTTAACTATTAAATTTATTTTACCGATTGATTCCAAATTAATCGAGTTCTCTCTTCTACACGAATTAATCCCAGATTAATTCTTTCTCTGAGAATTAATCCCAGATTAATTTTCTCGCTCATAATTAATCCCAGATTAATTCTGTTCGAGTCAAATGTCATCGGTGAATCTTTGGGAAGCGACCCAAGAGATTCCTGGATATGTTGGCAGTAAATACGGTCATCGGACTATCCGAACACGTACGTACCCGTTACCACATTCTTACTGATTTACAAGACATGGTTGACCTCTAGCAAAGCACCGTGGCTACCCAATTCTCTAGAAATATGTTCAACATGGAATATATATAATCTGTATCAGGTGTTGTATACAATGTATTGCGTATTGCGATCCAGTGTCAGATGTCACATGCTAGGCCTGTGGCTGGAATTGTGTCTGCCCCGTACGAAGCATATATCGGATCACTAGCAACTGGTCTCTTTAATCGGATAATCATGACCTAGTCATACTATCCCGATAGCTGTAGCATTTGAGAGTACTAGTTCCATATCCATGCCTTATCATCATCTCCATTGACTGAAGTGATACTTTCATCTTGACATCACACCTAATACACTATGATTCTCAGTATACCCAGAAGAGGCGTACACAGAACCTGTTAAAGCCCTGGACGACCAAAATCAAAGCGTACTGATTGTCACAAGTATTAGCGATGCAAGTCTCAAGTTAAGACTGGTGGACAGTTATGACCCATAGCGTCACTATTTGTACAGATCATGGTGTTGTTGTACAAATTAACTATGTTTCAAAGGAAATTGCTCTCTTATCATTTGTGATTAGACCACCAAGATGTATAAATGATAAGAGGTCTTTATGATTAGTCTCTGGATTGAGATGATATGAAACAATATCAATCCACGAAGGTTTAATCATTAAATATCCCTAGTCAGAGTATTATCGAGATTGGACTTCGATAATGCGTAAAAGACTAGTATTACACTTGTGCGAGTTGTGAGGGCATAACGACATAGTTCTCATATATTTGGGTATAGGATACTCATACAAGTGTATTAGGAGGTTGTGTTTTATCGATGGTACGGAAAATAGCTTCGCTCTGGATAGACCCCTCGGAATTCCATTGGTAGTATGACTATGTGTCTATGGAAGTCCGAATGAGGGTAGGTGTATTTGGTCTTAACTTGAGACTTACACCGCTAATACTTGTGACAATTAATATACTTTGGTTTTGGTCGTTCAGGGCTTTAACAGGTTCTGTGTACGCCTCTGCTGGGTATATTGAGAATCATAGTGTGTTGGGTGTGATGTCAAGACGGAAGTATCACTCCAGTCATAGTGGAGATGATGGTCACGTAGGATACGGAACTGGTTCTCTTATGTTCTGCGGTCATCGGGATAAAATGACTAGGTCATGTTTATCCGATTATAGAGACTAGTTACTAGAGATCTGATATGTGCTTCATACGGGGCAGACACAATTCCAACCCCAGGCCTTGCACGTGACATCCGATACTGGATCGAGATACGCAATACTACGTATACTACGCCTGATATAGATCACATATTCCTGTAAGGATATTTCTGGAGAATTGGGTAGGCATGACGTTTTGCTAGAAGCCAACCTTGTCTTGTAAATCGGTAAAAATGTAGTACTAGGTACGTACGTGTTCGGATAGTCCGACGACCGGATTTACTGCCAACATATCCGGGGATCTCATGGGTCGCTTCCCGAAGATTCACCAATGACGTATGACTCACACTTTATTAATCTGGGATTAATTTAATGAGAGAGAAAATTAATCTGGGATTAATTGCGGAGATATTTTACCTGGGATAAAATATTAATTAAAGAGAGAGAACAATTAATTTGGAATTAATCGATAAAATAATATATTCGATATATTATACGAAATTGGATTTCGACGCGGAATTCAAATTAGATTTTAATTCGGGCGAACGAGTTAATTGGAGCTTTTCATTTATGGGTAGTGTAATGATGTATATATGTTTTATATCAAGTTTGGTGATAATTGGATTTCATCTTGACTTGTTTTGAACAAGATTGGACTAAAATGCACAAGTTGGAAACTATGAGGGGCTAACGGCAATTTGTAAGAAATTGTGGGTTTGGGTTGAAATTTGTAATTTGATGTGTATGACATGTTAAAATCACTTTGGTACTGATTTGGAATCATTTAAAATTATATTTGACAATTTAAGGACCAAAATGATCAAAATGTAAAGTTTTGAGGCAATTCTATAATTAATGAAAAATCTGGAAAAAGTTTTCAGAATTATGTTTTCATGTATATTTGATGTACAAATCATTTTGGTTGTGATTGGAAATCACCTAAGTTTGGTTTGAACAACTTACGACTAAAATGATTAAAATGGAAAGTTTTTGTCATTTACGGCAATTAAGAAGAAATATGATTTCTTGGGTAAAAATTTCAGATTTTAAGTATTGAGTAATTAAAATAAATAAGTTTTTTTAATTGTTCAATAAAAATTTTGAAATCGGAAAATTTTGATTTTCCCCGTTCCGCTGCGTTACCCGTACTACCCCTTAAAACCCCTACAACGTGCGTTCAATTCCGAATTATTAGACAAAAGAACGGGAAAATTTCGAGGATGAAATTTTTATAATGAGGGGAGGATGTAATATTCCTAGTTTTTGGGAACAGTGTTGGAAGGTTTTCGAATTAAAGTTAGAGATTTGGAATAGGATACTAATTAAAAATAAGAGTTTATGGGTTGGAAATAGATGAGAACGTTTTAAAGTGAAGCTTCGTCACGTTGGAAAACTCATGATTTCGAGAACCGGTTATGCAATTCATGTTTACATAGTTCTACGCATAAAAGTTTCTTATTTTGGATATAAATATAGAAAACAAACTCCGATTGTGCGGATTCTTGAAGAATTAGACTCGTACTTGAAAACCGATGTGAATATAATATGTTATAAGTGTGTATGATAAGTTTGTTATTGTATGTACGTATATTGTAATAGAGACTGAATGTGTTTGTAAGCTTCTGGTGATAGACATGTCTCCAAGTAGGAATTCTGAAATTGGATTTGCATGAATATAAGAGAAATGAGATATTATTTCGGCACTGATATGAGTGAATGCGTATGAGTCATAAATATTAAGTTATTGTAACGTTATCGGAATTGAAGAAAAGTTTGTATCGAATCGAAGAAAGATTATTTGGATTTTTGATTTGATGATATTTCAAAGATGTTTATTCTTGAGAAAGTATAAATATTTGACTATATTTTTCATGTGATTAAAATGTATTCAATGCTAAATGATGTATTATGTGATATTCAAATCTTTACTCTGTGTTCTTTTAATGTTTGGTTATTAGATTGGCTCATATAAAAGCATGCAAATATAAGGATTTGATATGTGTAAATAATAAAGGATAATAGAAAGTTGATAAATCTAAAATTGTCTGGTAATTCTGAAGATATGTTGATATAGTTTCCTTGTATATTTTTTTGTATTATTAGCGTGGTTATTTACTGAGTTTTATAACTCATAGCAAACCAGCTGCTAGTTTTACAGGTTGGCTACCAGATGGGTCAACCACTTCAGTTTTGGAAGCTATGCTCGAGACGCGGATCATCCAAGTTATATTTGATGAATGGTAAATGTATCACTATTTCTCACTCATTTGATCTAATATTTTGTATAGATTCTTGATTTTTGTGAATATTTTGATATGTTTTGTGGTATTTTGTAGATAAACAAAGTTTCAGAACTCTCTGGAGGTGATTTGGGGCCAAAACAATGGAAAACGGACAAAAGGGCAATTTGGTAATATTACACATCGCGACGTGCAAGCCTTTGGCGTCGCGACGCCTAACATGCGCCATGAGCTGTTAACGTGCGCAGGGGGACACGTGTTTGGAATCTGAAAAGTTTGATTGGCTAACGTGTTGGTTAAAATCTAGGTCCCAAGATCAACAAGACATGAAAACATGCGTGAATACACCAACGAAGATAGCGGAATACTTACATTTCGATCGGTTATGTCGATTTGAAGACGAATCATGCCCAAAAACGCACTGCCTTTGTAAGCCCACTGCAGCAGTCCATCGCTCATGTCACTTGGCAGTTTCGGGTCTCAAAACGAAGCTCCAAACTCCTCGGATGAGTCCCGCCTCATGGTCGAACCTCCCTACCACCTTCGCAAGACTTGTAAGTGTGTGCTAGCACTTGATTTCTCACCATGAGAAACCACTCTTGCTTCCCTTGTTCACGCCATTTCTGGTTCCAAACCAGTGAAGATTTCTTCTTTGGGCGTGAGAAGAAGAGAAAAATGAGAGAGAAGAAAAGTTTTGTGTTTTTTTGTAAATGATTTACCAAAAATCAATTTATATTTATGCCATAAAAAATTATTAAATTATAATAAATTTATGACACAAATCATGCAATGGCTTAGAGTGTCAAACACTCAAGTCCATGCAATGACATTGAGTGCAATGTACACTATCTACATGCAATGCATTAGATTTAAATAATGCATAATATGACATGTGTCATGTGGGCCCCACACGTTTCCAATGAAAGTGGGCCCACGTGCACTCACGCGTTCGGGTTCGATATTTCCGAAATACCGAGCTTACGTCGCGACGTTAATTCAATCGAATAATTGCGGCTAGCGAAATTATTATTTACGTCGGTAACGAATTAATTCTAAATTAACTCGTTTGCCCGAATTAAAATCTAATTTTAATTCCGCGTCGAAATCTAATTTCGTTTAATATATCGAATATATTAATTTACCGATTAATTCCAAATTAATCGTTATCTCTCTCTAGACGATATTTTATCCTAGATAAAATATCTCCGTAATTAATCCTAGATTAATTTTCTCTCTCTCTTCTTTATAATCCCAGATTATTCAAGAGTGCGAGTTGTGCGTCATCGGTGGATTATCGGGAAGCGACCCATGAGATCCCCGGATAATCTGGCAGTAAATACGGTCGTCGGAGTATCCGAATCACGTACGTACCAAGTACTACGTTCTACCGATTTACGAGACAAGGTCGACTCTACTAGCAAAGCACCAAGTCTACCCATTCTCCGGACATATCCATTAAAGATATTTAAGATCTGTATCAAGCGTAGTATACTAATGTATTGTGTATATCGGCCCAGTATCGGATAGTCACGTGCTAGGGCTGGGGCTGGATAAGTGTCTGCCCCGTCCGAAACACATATCGGATGTCTGGTAACTAGTCTCTATAATCGGATATTCATGACCTGGTCATAATATCACGATTGGATGCGCATCACTTAAGAGCACTAATACCGTATCCTGCGTGACATCATCTCCACTATGACTGGAGTGATACTTCCGTCGACATCACATCCAATACACTACGATTCTCAATATACCCGGCATTGGCGTACACAGAACCGGTTACAGTCCTAGACGACTCAACTAAAGTTATCGATTGTCGTAAGCATTAGCGATGCAAGTCTCAGGTTAAGACTATACACACTACCTTGATTTCGGCCTCCCATAGACACAAATCATAATACCAATGGGATCCGAGGGGTCTATCCAGAGCGAAGCTGTTTCCCGTACCATCGGTGAAACACGACCTCCTATCGCACTTGCATAAGTATCCAACACTTATATATATGAGAACTATGCCGTTGTGCCCTCACAACGCACAAGTGCAATACTAGCCTATTCCGCATTATCGATGTCCAGTCTCGATAATACTACGGCTAGGGATATTTAATGATTAATCCTTCGGGGACTGATACTGTCTCATATCATTCTCAATCCAGGAACTAATCATAGGGACCTCTCTTCATTTATATATCTATGGTGATCTAATCACAAATGACGAGAGTGCAATTTCCTTGTCACATAGTTAATTTGCTACAACAACACAATGATCTGTGCAAATAGTGACGCTATGGGTCATATTATCCAACAATCTCCCACTTGGCACATAGCCAGTCACTCGAGTGTCTAACACCCGAACTATGTACGGTTCGCTCAAATTGCTGAGAAAGGTTTTTGTCAGCGGATTTGCTTATTATCGTCTGACGCGATTTACACGATCATCACATCGCCACGATGTATGATCCGAACGAATCAGATGATATAGAAGTATATATCTGGATCGTCGATGAGACCTTTAATTCCTTAGCTGTGCTGACGCCTAGCTCAGCTGCTAACAGAACTATATCTAATCTAATTAGATTTATTTTCGACCCAATGGCTTCTATTGCTGCTCAGCTGCAGCAATAATCCGCATTTGTTGTTTATTCGGCAACAGTTATCTGCTCTCGGAAGATTTCCAGCTCACTGTCCCTGTTATTCAAACTTTATAGTACCGTAGTATTTTAATGTTTGGAAACTTGTAGCAGTGATCCCAGTCACTTCAAGTTCTCCTTCTCCATAGTTTAAGACAACATCTTTAGTTCTCTCAGATACTAACAGATGTTCTTAATGTTCAATCCAGTGACTATCACTTGGATTGACCCAATTGTGACTCCATATGCTCGAAGCGTATGAGACACCAATACAAGTACATTTTAAATGTACAATTTCCCAGAGAGTGTTAACCAACTCCAAATCTATCCCAGTAGATCTTTATTCCTCGAATAAAGGTTGTTACTCCCCAGAATTCTACGGAGAATTTCTATTGAAAGAATATCTATGAAGCCAAGCTTTCATTAATTGCTTATGGGAATTTAACTGTCAGTGCGCTCTCCCACTAACCTCCTTATATACACAAGAATTATTTCGTTTTGAGTCAAATCATAAATCATTATGATTATTTCAAAACGACAGTTCCAAGAACCTTATGCTTCTTCAATCCAAACATGGATCGAATAACCCGCAAACCTTGTTTGTCGGTTATTCAAAATCGTCAGGATGTTGTAAACATCCTCCAAAAGGTTTCCTTTTCAGGAAAGCGATTTTGATTTGTAACTGACACATTTCATAAATGAAATATACAGTTATCTACAAGCATCTTCAAAATGGATTTACCATGGCAACAGGTAAAAGGTTGAACCGTTATTAACACAATGTTGATAACGATACCTTTCCGTCAAAAGCCCAGCTTTGTACGTGGGTATGTTGCCTTCCATGTATGTCTTCCTTGAAGACGTTTAATGCACCATAGGCACAATGCCTTGTGGTACAACAACCAGTATCCAAAATAGTTGTTATACATGGAATCCATTTCGGACTCATGGCACTTTGCCATATTAGGGAGTCGATACCTCGTATCACTTCCTCAAAACGTAGTCGGTGGATATACCTTCATAAGATTTACATCTCTATGAGGTTAGATCAGAAACCCATACGCTAGTTGTTTCTGACTCTATCCGATCTACTCAGTTCTTGTGTATTCGAAGATTAATGGTACAGATTCATCATTGATGAACTGTATGTGTTCCATTAAGGACTTCGTGCCTTGAACAGTATTACTCCGATTTTCATCGAGTATCACTATCCTCCCACTGACCACTGCATATCAGTATTCCTCTCAGGAAAAACCCATGGTGAGCAACAATCACATTGTTCTCATGTGAGAATTATAAGTACTATACTTATGGTTTCCCTTAGGATAACCTATATTGGCACTTATCCAATTTGGGTCTTTTAGTTTGGTATCATCCAAACGTTATGCCTGGCATACCCAAATTATTAGGAATGAGAAACTCGTTTCTTTCCTTTTCATATCCTATATGATATCTGTCAAACAGATTTATATGGAACCTTATTCTAATAAGTTTTGCACTGTGTAATACATATCTTTTAGAAGGAAATGGTAGCTCAGAGCGACTCGTGATAAACCTTATCATGTCCAACAAAATTCGGTTTTTAGTTTGGACACACCGTCAAACTGACGTGTCTCGGGAGGAGTCCTCATCTGAAAGAATACATACTCTTTCATGTATGTTTGAAACTTACTGCTTAAGTATTTTCCATTATGGCCTTACCGTGGCGGAATAATACTATAGCCGATCTGTTTTTCTATTTCGTGTCGAAACTCTATGTTTCCGATTTGTGTTCTTCAAAAGTAACACATAACCATAACGTGATGCTACATCCGTCAAGGTCACGAAATATTCATGTTCACATCTACCCTAGCTAGATATGGGCCCACTAACTTCACCATGAATAGGGCTAACAGATCGGTGGCCTTTTACTATTACCAAGTAAATAGTATTTTAGGTACTTTACCTAATAAACTAGATTCGCAGACCTTATTTGAATAGTCAAATCAGTCCTAGTACCCACTCTTCAAAAGTGTGGATATACGAGTCTCGTTTAATTGTGTCCCAGACAACAATGCCACAAATAAGTCTCTATTGATCAAATCAATTTGAGCTATTTATTTGTCAATATAAATTCTGTTATTCACATCTAATGTGTTTATCTCAGTATCATCTTTATATAATAAAACACTTTAGTGTTCTAGAATATAAAGGTTTATCCGCAACGGATTAAACACTGATATAGAGATAATGTCTCTAGTCAAACTAGTTACATTATAACAGTTCCTAATTTAAGTACATACCTTAATGGTAGATATGTCAATTATCTTTTCAATATTTCACAAACCTTTGGCCAAGCCTTGGGTTTTGGAATATCGAAACGATGTGCACCTTGTGTAACACGCCCAATTGCAACTTTGACTTTACATGAATAGTCAATTAATTCTCCAAGAATTATAAATTGCAATTTTAATACTTCTTAAATCCAAAATTAGATTTATGACAAGTATATTAATTAAGCATTAAAGTCATCATCACAAAAATCTTCCAAAGATTTTATGCTCTACTTATCTGCTTAATTTTGGGCTTAAGGTATAATGAGTTATTTATCAAATAAAGTAACCTATTATTTATTCCCAATTTGAAAATTAAATCATTTAAAATATTTTAATCCCAGATTATATTTTAAATATCCAACTTTTCAATTCTTTCTTGATTTTAATAGTCCAACTATTTAATCAATTTAATAAAGTACTATTTATTATAATGATTACAATAATCCAATTATTTAATCAAGTATAATTTTAATATTGATTACTATAATCTAATTATAAAATCAACTATCATTTTAATTCAATTATATTGATTACTATAATCCAATTATAAAATCAACTATATATTGAATGAGTTTGTATATAGTCCAACTATATATATATTTAAAACAACATAAAATATTAGTCCAACTAATACTTTTGATAATTATGACGTGTGATATTTATTTGAGCGCGTATGGCGAGTAATTGAACGAATGTTGCAAATTCAATACTTACCTCCCACTATTTTTCGTCGAGCCTCTAACCCTCTGTCGAGTACTCGGGAAACCGTGTTTCCTAGTGGGCTAGGATCCCGTTAAATATCACACAATCTTGACTTTGGCCAACAAATTGTATGATAATTAACTAGGTAGATCTCTAAGATCAATTGGATCTAATCCAACTCCTAGATCCAGTAGGTGGACATCCAAGTCCTAAACATATATCTTATATATGCCTATATATCCATATATACCCTAACCTTTTTCCTCTGAATCAACTAGGCCTTGGCTTTGGCACAACAAACCTAGTGATCCCAGTCAAGCGCGGACCCATTGACATGGAAGCTTCGTAATCAATGTCAATGGACAAGAAGTGGTCTTGACTTTGGCCAACAAACCACAACTTGGACACGACACCGATATGGAACAAAGCCTCGTGATTAAAACACATCTTCGAAGGACAAGGGCTTGACTTTGGCCAACAACCCCTGCCAATCTCGGATCTTGAGTAAGAATCACTCAATGGAAGGAAAATAAACGCTTGATATTTAACGAGGGTTTTTCGCGTGCAAATTGGCTACCAATTTAATTATCTTTGTTAAGGTCTCATCATCATACACCCTTAAACATGCATTCTAAATACATAATAAGAGTATGAATGAAAATAAATAATAATGATATGCGGATGGATACTTAACACATTGATCCTAGATCAAATCTCTCCCTTTCTCACTCAAGCTAGCACTAGTATTACTTCTACCCGTTACACTACACTTCTAAAGAAACCTCATATACATAGAGGGGAATAGGTGAGAAGAGAATACAAAGAGAATAGAGGTGATAAGGCTGGACACGCAGGTCCAATTTAATAAATCGAATTTATTACAACAATTTCTAAAATTGCCCACCCGACTAATATCCATCCGATATACATTATTCATTCAACACAACCACGTATTCACACACATAAGCATGCTATCAATCAATCTAATCAAATTAATTAATCTGATAATTAAGTGATCATCCAATGTTCAAACAACGATTTGATTTTGTTCGAGTCAAACTCGTTTTTGCGAATAAGTACTTAAAGTACGAATTCATGAATTAAATTAAACTACATCATTAAATCTAATTTAATATGTATTTAATACTAATTCACTTTCAATTCTAAATTAAATATTACACTTTTATTTAATAAACCTTTTACGATTTAAATTCCAAATTAATCGTAACGCGTCTCAAAGACCGATTAATATCCAATATTAATTCAATTAAAGTCCAATGGGCTTTTAATTGATTTCTTAAGGCGTGGACTTTTGGTCAACTCGGGTCAAACCGATAACCAAAGTCCAATCCGGGATTTACCCCATAAGCCCATAAATCAATCTTGGCCCATTAGGCCCATTGAACTTTAAAGGTTCATTAAGTCGCATTTGGGCTTTATGGTCAAGTTTTGGGCCCAATTGGATCCAATCCATTTGGCCTAAACCAAACTTGATAAAATCAAGCCCAATAGGCCCAATTACAATATTAAAGTCCAATTTCCAAAATTAGGCCCAATTAATTAAATATGACAAAATCCAATTTCATATTCAATTAAAATAAAGTGTATTACATGATTAATCAACTAAATCAATATTTCTAAAACACCATATTAGTCCAATTAATCATGCTTAATTCATTATTACATGTCCAACATACAAATTGAAAAATCAAACCCATTTACATGCTACTAAGCTCTCGGCCAAGGAGGGATTGTGTCCGATTCGGTTTCAATCCAATCGAACCTACAATCGACATTAAATCACCATCCAATTTGATTACATACACATCCAATGTCATAAAATCAAAAATACCAAGACAATAAAGGGCATACACATTCGGCCAACACAAGGATTTTGGGGTTTTTGTCCAATTCGAAATCCAATCCAATTCTATTCAAATTAACATCAACCTAAATGATTTCAACTCATCAAATGAATCATAAATCAAAAAATTCCAAGAATCCCAAATACATACACATTCGGCCAAGGTGATAATTTTTGGGGATTTTTGTTCAATTCAAAATTCAATCTAATTGACTTCAAATTAACATCATCCATCAACATTACAACCCATCCAATGAATCAAAATGAAAAAATTCCAAATTTCCAAACACATCACACATTCGGCCAACACTTCCAATTTGGGCAAAATTGATCCAATCATATTTTGTTGAAATTGATCAAATCAATCTTCAATTAAAGATCATTTAAACATGCTCAATTAATCAATTTAACCAAATCATGCTCAAAATCAAAATACCCAATATTAGTCACATATTCGGCCAAGATGCAAAAATTTGGGGAAAATAATTCTAAATCATTTTTCAACAAATTGGTCCAACCAAAATGAAATTAAACATGTTATAAGCATACTTAAACAACCAATTAACTCAAATCATGCTCAACAAACATTTACCCAAATTTTAAGCCCTAAAATCATGCTTGCAACATTAGCTCTTGATGCCATTGTTGGTAAAATCTAGGTCCCAAGATCAAACAAGACATGAAAACATGCGTGAATACACCAACGAAGATAGCGGAATACTTACATTGATCGGTTATGTCGATTTGAAGATGAATCATGCCCCAAAACGCACTGCTTTGTAAGCCCACTGCAGCAGTCCATGCTCACTGTCTTGGCAGTTTCGGGTCTCAAAACGAAGCTCCAAACTCCATCGGATGAGTCCCGCCTCATGGTCGAACCTCCCTACCACCTTCGCAAGACTTGTAAGTGCTAGCACTTGATTTCTCACCATGAGAAACCACTCTTGGCTTCCCTTTGTTCACGCCATCTGGTTCCAAACCAGTGAAGATTTTCTTCATTGGGCGTGAGAGAGAGAGAAAATGAGAGAGAAGAAGTTTTGTGTTTTTTTGTTAAAATGATTTACCAAAAATCAATTTATATTTATGCCATAAAAAATTTATTAAATTAATAATAAATTTATGACACAAATCATGCAATGGCTTAGAGTGTCAAACACTCAATTTCCATGCAATGACATTGAGTGCAATGTACACTATCTACATGCAATGCATTAGATTTAATAATGCATAATATGACATGTGTCATGTGGGCCCCACACGTTTCCAAATGAAGTGGGCCCATGTGCACTCACGCGTTCGGGTTCGATATTTCCGAAATACCGAGCTTACGTCGCGACGTTAATTCAATCGAATAATTGCGGCTAGCGAAATTATTATTTACGTCGCTAACGAATTAATTCTAAATTAACTCGTTTGCCCGAATTAAAATCTAATTTTAATTCCGCGTCGAAATCTAATTTCGTTTAATATATCGAATATGTTAATTTACCGATTAATTCCAAATTAATCGTTATCTCTCTCTAGACGATATTTTATCCTAGATAAAATATCTCCGTAATTAATCTTAGATTAATTTTCTCTCTCTCTTCTTTATAATCCCAGATTATTCAAGAGTGCGAGTTGTGCGTCATCGGTGGATTATCGGGAAGCGACCCATGAGATCCCCGGATAATCTGGCAGTAAATACGGTCGTCGGAGTATCCGAATCACGTACGTACCAAGTACTACGTTCTACCGATTTACGAGACAAGGTCGACTCCTAGCAAAGCACCAAGTCTACCTAATTCTCCGGACATATCCATTAAAGAATATTTAAGATCTGTATCAAGCGTAGTATACTAATATGTGGTATATCGGCCCAGTATCGGATAGTCACGTGCTAGGGCTGGGGCTGGATAAGTGTCTGCCCCGTCCGTAACACATATCGGATGTCTGGTAACTAGTCTCTATAATCGGATATTCATGACCTGGTCATAATATCACGATTGGATGCGCATCTCTTAAGAGCACTAATACCGTATCCTGCGTGACATCATCTCCACTATGACTGGAGTGATACTTCCGTCTTGACATCACATCCAATACACTACGATTCTCAATATACCCGGCATTGGCGTACACAGAACCGGTTACATCCTAGACGACCTCAACTAAAGTATATCGATTGTCGTAAGCATTAGCGATGCAAGTCTCGTTAAGACTATACACACCTACCTTGATTTCGGCCTCCCATAGACACAAATTCATAATACCAATGGGATTCCGAGGGGTCTATCCAGAGCGAAGCTGTTTCCCGTACCATCGGTGAAAAACCGACCTCCTATCGCACTTGCATAAGTATCCAACACTTATATATATGAAACTTGCCGTTGTGCCCTCACAACGCACACAAGTGCAATACTAGCCTATTCCGCATTATCGATGTCCAGTCTCGATAATACTCCGGCTAGGGATATTTAATGATTAATCCTTCGGGGACTGATACTGTCTCATATCATTCTCAGTCCAGGAACTAATCATAGGGACCTCTCTTCATTTATATATCTAAGGTGATCTAATCACAAAGATGAGAGTGCAATTTCCTTGTCACATAGTTAATTTGCTACAACAACACAATGATCTGTGCAAATAGTGACGCTATGGGTCATATTATCCAACATAACGTTCGTCTGCCATGTGTCAACATCACAGCCCATCCGCTAACGTGCGCCATCCACGTGTCATCATCCTATGGTGCCGACAATCGCCTCAGCCACGTGTCACCCATGTCATCGCCACGTCAGCAGAAGACCGAGTCAACATTGTCAAGTCACCACCACATCATCATCAACCAATCATCGCATGCCATGTGTCATCATCCTATGGGGTCGACAATCCACATCGCCACGTCATTGCCACATCATCGCTACGTCAGCATAATAGTTGAGTTACCAACCGCCTTGCCACGTGTCACCTTATCACCTTATGCAGATTGCCACGTGTCATCACCTCCGCAAGCCATAAAGCAAATCGAGCACGTCGCGACTCGCAAAGCCTTTCACGTCATGACGCGGAGACCCCATCGACGCCTATAAATTCAACTCAAGGTTTCAGTTTTAGAAGTACCTTCCTCTTTGTAATTCTCTGAATAAATAAGGAGTTTGTATCTATTCTTCTTTTTAATTTTAGTTTTGTAATTAATTTTAATTACGTTCTGTAATAGTAATTTATTTTCTTTACTTTTTCAGTTTTTACTATTCAGTTATGATGAGGTATTTCCCTCTGCTAGGGTGAAAGGTAAAACTTTTATTACTGCTATTTAGATTAATCTCCCTAATTATAATATATTCACTATTTAAATTTTGACTTAATGAGGATACCGCTATATTGGACCGTTGGTAATTGATATTAAATTGATTTTAATTTGACTAAGCGAGGATACCGTCTGGTTGGTCGGTTGGTAATTTACCGCCTATATGGCTGGATTATGGAAAAATATTATTACCGCCTTAATGGCTGGTTGGACTTAATTTGACTTAATCAGGCTACCGCCTATATGGCTGGTTGGTAATACCATCACAAGTTAATATATTATATTAAGGGAGATATCTAAAATAGTAGTAATAAAAGTAGATCCTTTAACCCTAGCATTTTATTTTTGTAATTTTACTTTTTAGTATTTACTTTATCGCATTTACTTTTCTGCATTTTATTTTATGTCTTTTACTTTTAAGTTTTTACTAGCCCTAGTTATGTGTCGTAACTAAGTTAGTTATCTAGGGTTGTGATGAATTTTAATATCATCGGTTTATAAGGGATTATTTTATAGTTTGGGTAATTTAAAGGTTTACTTATTAAGTCTTAAGCTTAATACGTCTTGTTAGTTGGCCACTAATATGATTAATTTGGTAAATCTAAAATAAACTTGACAAAGGAATTATAGGTTTCAGCCTTAGACTTAATAGGCCACGATCTTCCTTGAGGATAGATAACCCTTTAATAGATTTCCTTATAGGATATACATATACCTGTCGGGCGGGGGTAGCCATAATTGGAACTTAAACTTAATGAATCCATGTAATTTAGTTGACATAGAAATATGGTTCAATTGGGTTAAACTGGGTATTTACGTCTGACCATGCACAGAGGCTTTCGCATAATTTCGTGTTCTAGGTTAGTAAACCGATATATTACACAAACATGAAATAACCACTTCATCTTTAAAATGATATTGGAAAAAATCACAACCCTGGATAGTTTTATAAATTTGAATTTTCCTGAACCTATTTTTGCGTAATTTTATTTACTTGTTTTTAAATTTAAAACCATCACCATTCCAAATCAATTAATCAACATGTTAGATACTAGTAATCATTTGACCTCATAAAATTAATAGATTAGGTATTAAGTCCTCGTGGGATCGATACTTTTTATACTACTTGAACGATACGTGAGCTTGCGTTATACGCGTGTGATTACGCCGGTCAAGTTTTTGGCGCCATTGTCGGGGACTTATTTATCTTTCACTATTAGTTTTGAGGTTAGATACCTTTACTTGTATCAAATTTCTTTTTACTTATTGTTTTTGTTTTCTTGTGTTTCAGGTTCTCAGAAACTACATGAGACGAACAAAAAGCTTTGAACTCCGACCGTTTGACCCAGAAATTGAAAGAACCATCAGACAGTTGAGAAGGGAAAGGCGTGAAGGCCAAGAAGCTTTAGTCAACATGGAACCTAAACCTCTGGAAGTTGCACCACCAATACACATTTGAGACAGAACCATTCCGGTGGTCGACAGCTTCATTTCCTGTATTGTACTTCCTCATTTACCATCAAATGCGTGTGACATCAAAACATGCATTCAGATGATTCAGCAATCAGTGCAGTTTAGGGGAAAAAACAACTGAAGATCCTAATACCCACATCAGCAACTTTCTGGAAGTTTGCGGCATTTTCAATTACAACCGAGAAGCTGAATAAGCAATAAGACTGAGGGTTTTTCCATACTCCTTGAAGGATAGAGCTAAAGCTTGGCTACATTTACAACCAGCAGCTTCCATCACAACTTGGAACACTTTAGCCACCAAATTTTTACAAAGTACTTTCCACCAGCCAGAACTGGAAAGCTGAGGAATGACATCACATCCTTTGTGCAACAAGACTCGGAAACTCTCTACGAAGCTTGGGAAAGGTACAAAGATTTGCTTCGGAAATGTCCTCACCATGAGATTCCAAAATGGCTTCAAGTCCAAACTTTCTATAATGGACTTTCTGGACTAATGATAACCACAATTGATGCTGCTACTGGAGGAGCTTTGATGGCAAAAGGAGAAGATCAAGCCTGGGACCTAATCGAATAAATGACCAACAATAATTCATTGTGGCCAACAGAAAGGAGTATAATCCAAAGAATTGCAGGAATTTATGAGGTTGGAGCCAATACAACAGTCAACGCCAAGTTGGATTAGATATGCAAATTCATGGAGACTCTTACCACTAGATCCACAAGTTCACCATATGAAGGAGCACCATTACCAAATCAACTTGAAGAAATGGTGAATTTTGTCAACAATTTCAACAGACAGGGGAACAATCCATATTCCAACACCTACAACCCATGATGGATGAATCATCCAAATTTCTCATGGAGCAACAATTCAGGGAAAAAGAACTATCCACCACCTGGATTCCAGCAACAGAACAAAGGACATGAGCAGGCAAATGAACCAGGAATAACAGAAGTACTGGCTCAGTTAAAAACGTATGATGCTATGTTTCAGAGCTAATCTGATTCCATCAAAGTAGTGGAGAATCAAATTGGACAACTGGCCAATGCTCAGAGTTACAGACCGCCAGGTAATCTTCCCAGCAATACAGAACCAAATCCAAGGAACCGAGGGAATGAGCAATGTCAAACCATCACCTTGAAAAGCGGTACTGAAATCAACAAAAATGTTGGAATCAAGGCAACAATTGAGGAAGTTTCAAAAGATGCAGTTCCACAGATGGAGGAGAAATAAACAAAGGAAAAGGAAAAAGAACAGATCATTCCACCTCCACATTTTCCTCAGCGTCTTCAGAAAAACAAACTGGACAAGCAGTTTGCTCGATTCCTGGAGGTGTTCAAAAAACTGCACATCAACATTCCATTTGCAGAAGCTTTGGAAGAAATGCCCAGCTATGTAAAATTCATGAAAGACATTCTTTCACGAAAATGGAGATTGGGAGATTACGAGACAATAGCATTGATGGAAGAATACAGTGCCATCATTCAAAGGAAACTTCCCCCGAAGTTGAAAGATCCTGGCAGTTTCATTGTCCCATGCACCATTGGAAAACATTACATCGGTAAGGCTTTATCTCACTTAGGTGCAAATGTTAATTTGATGCCTTTTTCTATTTACAGGAAACTGCAAATTGGAGAAGCAATGCCTACTTCAGTCTCTTTGCAACTTACTGATCAAACACTCGCATTTCCGAGAGGATTCATTGAAGATGTGCTGGTCAAAGTCGACAAACTCATTCTCCCAACAGATTTCATTATCCTTGACATGGAATAAGACAAAGAATTACCAATCATCCTTGGAAAACCATTCTTGGCGACAGGATGAACTGTGATTGATGTACAAAAAAAGAACTAACTATGAAATCCAGGACTAAGAAGTTACTTTCAATGTTTTCAAAGCCATGAAATTCCCGAGCGATGAAAAGGAAGAAGAATGTATCATAATTGATGTTGTTGATAGTATCATTCAGGATACTGATACAACTCCCACGGATAAACTTGAAGCTTCCATCACCAACATGACTGACAGCGAAATAGATGCTGAAATCCTGGAATGTATCAACTACCTTGACAAACCATTCCCATTCAAATCGACACCACAAGTGGAAAGCCTGGAACTGCCAAAGAAAGATCGAATCAAGCCTTCATTTGAAGAACCACCACAGCTGCAGCTGAAGTTACTTTTGAGTCATCTCAGATATGCATTTCATGGAAACTCTTCTGAATTACCTGTTATTATTTCTTCTTCACTAACTTTGAAGCAGGAAGAAAAATTACTGAGAGTATTACGAGAGCACAAAAGAGCCATTGGCTAAACTATAGCAGACATTGGAGGCATTAGTCCATCATTTTGCATGCACAAGATTCTGATGAATGATAAGTACAAACCCACAGTGGAGCATCAATGGAGACTCAATCCAATCATGAAGGAGGTCGTAAAGAAAGAAATAATCAAATGGTTGGATGCTGCAATCATTTACCCCATCTCAGACAGCACTTGGGTGAGTCATATGTAGTGTGTGCCAAAGAAAGGAGGAATCACTGTAGTCACAAATGAAAAGAACGAGCTAATTCCAACAAGAACGAGCTAATTCCAACAAGAATGGTGACTGGATGGAGAGTATGCATGGACTACCGGAAGTTGAACAAAGCCACAAGGAAAGACCATTTTCCACTACCATTCATTGATTAGATGCTGGACAGACTGGCGGGACATGAGTTTTATTGCTTTCTGGATGGATATTCAGGGTATAATCAGATTGCTATCGCCTCAGAAGACCAGAAGAAAACCACATTTACATGTCCCTATGGTACTTTTGTTTTCCGTAGGATGCTATTTGGATTATGTAATGCACCCGCCACATTTCAACATTGCATGATGGCCATATTCTCAGACATGTTGGAGCAGAGTATGGAAGTTTTCATGGATAACTTCTCTATGTTTGGAGACTCTTTTGACCATTGCTTGCAAAATCTGGAATAGGTGTTACAAAGATACGAAGATACAAACCTGGTACTCAACTGGGAGAAATGCCACTTCTTGGTGCATGAAGGCATTGTTCTTGGACATCGGATCTCACAAAAGGGAATCGAGGTAGACAAAGCAAAGATCGAAAAAATTGAGAAATTAACTCCAGCAACATCAGTTAAATGTATTTGAAGCTTTCTTGGACATACTGACTTTTACAGGAGATTTATCAAAGACTTTTCCAAGATTGATAAACCTCTATGCAATCTTCTGGAGAAGGATGTGCCTTTCAAATTCACCAAAGAATGCCATGAATATTTTGAAATCCTAAAACAGAAGCTGGTCTCTGCTCCTATCAATGTAGCACCAGACTGGACCCTTCCATTTGAGGTGATGTGCGATGCTAGTGATTTTACTGTAGGTGCAGTTTTGGGACTGTTCTTATGAACCTGCTCATTTTGGCTTAGATCGAGTTCTGTTTGTCCGACCTTATAAGTCTTTTTGGTCACTTCTGGGTAAACCATTCTTTCAAATTCACTACTTCTGTCTTAATGTCATGCGGACTGAGTTTCCATACGGTTATCTCTTTCTATGATGGCATAGGCTGGAAGAATCATCTTATGTCTCTACAGATGTCGATGTCCCTTGTTCTGGTATTCTATGTCTTGGTAGTGTCTATTACTCATGTAAGACATGTATGAGATAGACTCTTTCAGGACAATTCCTACAACCGATATTACTAAGGGGTGGGAATCTGGGTAGTTTAGGGTCGTATATACATCGGGTAAGGTAACTAATACTCTCCGCTTATGACTTTCATTTGCTTGCTTGCGAGCTTGGGTTTTGGGATCTATAATCTCTTCTCATTTCTTGACGTCTTTAGTCTATCGGAATTCCCATGCCTAATTCTGATTTCTCAACTCTCTTATGCTTCTGACTATCCTTTGTTATTTGGAGAGCTTGCTATCTTTACAGGGTATCCAATGGCTATTTTTTTGTCTTGAAGAAACTTCCTAAGGGAGGAAGGAATCTTACAAAAGGAAAGAAACCTTACATAGGTCTATTTAACACTCTTACTCTTACTCAAGCTTGCTATATTTCCTTTTTACTGTTATAAGTTCTAATGTTCTCTTCATCATCTATTTTTGTATCTCCCTCACTTACTGTTTCTATTTTCTTGATCATCTTAGTATCATTTCTTACTTTTTCTTTCTAGTTTCCTCTTCCCACTCATCAGAGTGAAATATCCTTAGAAACCTGTTGTCTATCTTCATAACTTGCTTTGGATATTTCAAAAATGAATCAAGGTAACTACATAAGGATTTTCAAAATATATAGTTAATTCACAGGAAGGATATTCGAATAGTTCAAAAATTCTTAATAACATGTCTATAGAATTTTATGGACGCACTCGAGGATCAGATACTGGAGAGGTAGTGCCTCACATACTAGTACCCATGGCATACTACGTATACAAGACCCTAGTACTCTACCCACTACATTCACTGACTCCCTAGATAATGTTCTGATATCATCTTTGTAACATCCCTTTCTGGGGATGCTACTGGTAGGGAATAAGTTATCATATCCTCATGAGCCTCTAACTCTCTAACAACTGCTAATCTCATTTCATATTTAAACTCAAGCATGTGACCAATGCCTAACTCATCATTTTATGAAAGCATGACGATGAGTCCCCTCTCGATCAAGAATTTAAGAAGCATAAGGTATTAAACATAAGTTAAAATAAGAAATAGAGTAAGGCGTATTTATGAGAAAAATGATGAACGATCAGTTTAACAGAGATCTTAGTCACCAAGTTATAGTGAACCCGGTTAACATGAGTTAGCTTACAGTAAAGTAAGAGTCCTAACATATGGAAATAAAGATGGTTACGAGTATAAAGTCAGCTTAAGCTGATGGATTAGGAAGAGCCGTAAACTCTGTGATCTATGGTAATATCCTAAGTTTAAAGATGATTCGAGGACGAATCCTATTTGGGGGGAAGAATTTGTAACGACCGATAGTATCTACTACTGTTACATTATAGTGTCATGGTATTACGGGGCAAATTTAACATAATATAAATTATGTTGGTGTTGGGTTTCTAAGGTCAAACCAAGATCGATTTAAGCGTAAAACATGTGTGAATACAACAAAGTTAAGTTGCGGAATACTCACTTTGATCCGCTTTTGCGATGCGAGGAAGAAAAAAAATCTTCAAGCTTTTCGGCCAAGGTCTCTTTTGTTCTCCTTTGTATTCGGTCAAGCCCTCCATGGATGATCTTCAAGCTCGAAGCCTTTTGAATGGATTCCATGCTCAAGGGTTTGTTTCCCTATCACCTTGGATGACTCCTTTGGTGTGCTAGCACTAGGAAATTTTGCCACAAAATTTTCCTTTTCTTCTTACATGTCTCGGCCAAGCAAGAAAATAGAGAAAAAAGAAATTTGGCCCAAGGCCGAAATTGGGAGGAGAAGGGAGAGAGAAGAAGTGTTGTGTGTAGTGTTGTCATTTGGTTTCTAAAACCTAATACAACTAACACCAAAAATCTCTACCAAAAATTAGTAAAAAGCTTTTCCAAAAAGCTTAAACAATTTTGGAGGCAAAATGGAATTTAATGCCCACAACCACCAACATCATGAATAGTGACTGGTTGTCAATCACAAAAAAGGTGACTTGACATCCATCACTAAAGTCACAGGTGATGTGACTTATGGGCCGCACTTGATTCGAAATGCGAGTGGGCCCGCAAACACTCCCGGGTTCGGGTTCGCTAATTCTAAATTAACGAATTTTCCGTTGCGACGTAATTAAATCAAATTTAATTAAATAATTATGCCTAGCAAAATTACTATTCACGTCGTTAACGAATTAATTCTAAATTAACTCGTTCGCCCGAATTAAAATCTAATTTTAATTCCGCGTCGAAATCTAATTTCATATAATATATCGAATATATTATTTTATCGATTAATTCCAAATTAATCGTTCTCTCTCTTTAAATAATATTTTATCCCAGATAAAATATCTCCGTAATTAATCCTAGATTAATTTTCTCTCTCATCTAATTAATCCATGATTAATTATGTGTGAGTCATACGTCATCGGTGAATCTTCGGGAAGCGACCCAGGAGATCCCCAGATATGTTGGCAGTAAATCCGATCGTCGGACTATCCGAATATGTACGTACCTAGTACTACGCTTTTAGCGATTTACAAGACATGGTTGGCTTCTAACAAAGCACTGTGCCTACCTAATTCTCTAGAAATATTTTTAAAGGAATATGTAATCTTTATCCGGCGTAGTATACGTAGTATTGCATATTGCGATCCAGCATCAGATGTCACATGCTAGGCTTGGGGCTGGAATTGTGTCTACCCCGTACGATGCACATATCGGATCTCTCGTAACTAGTCTTTATAATCAGATAATCATGACCTAGTCATATTATCCCGATGACTGCAGTACATAAGAGCATCTGTTTCGTATCCTACGTGATCATCATCTCCACTATGACTGGAGTGATGCTTCCGTCTTGACGTCACACCCAATACACTACAATTCTCAATATACCCAGAAAAGGCGTACACAGAACCTGTTAAAGCCCTGGATGACCAAAACCAAAGTATATTGATTGTTGCAAGTATTAGCGGTGCAAGTCTCAGATTAAGACCAAATACACCTACCCTGATTCAGACTTCCATAGACACATAGTTATATTACCAATGGAATTTCAATGGGTATATCCAGAGCGAAGCTGTTTCCGTACCATCGGTAAACACAACCTCCTATTACACTTGCATGAGTATCCAATACCCAAATATATGAGAACTATGCCGTTATGCTCCCACAACACGCACAAGTGTAATACTAGTCTATTCTTAGAAACCCAACAATTGGTATCAGAGCCATGATTTAAGCATGAAATTTGATTAGGGTAAAATTTGGGTAAAAATGGTTTGAGCATGTTTTGATGAAATTGATTATTGGTGTATGCTTGAATGATGATAACATGGTGTTATGCATGATCAATTTGATGAAAATTGGATTGGATAAATTTTTCCCCAAATCATTGGCTTGGCTGAATGGTGTGTGCCCTGGTGTGTGCCCTAAATGTCTTGGTGATTTTTGTTTTTTGAATCATTGGATGAGTTTGAAAGACTTGGGAATTGTTGATTTAGAATTTAAATGGATTAAAATCGAAATTGGACAATAAACCCTAATTGTCGTGACTTTGAAGCATGGAAAATGATATGATTTTTGATTCAATTGTGTTGGACATGTGTTGATGATAATTAGCATGATTATTACGTAAATAGGTGTTTTTGAAATATTAATTTGGTTAATTAATTATGGCTATACACTTTAGATTAATTTAATTATGAAGTTTGGAATTTTGTAATTTAATTAATTGGGCCAAATTTGGAATTGGGCTTGTAAATTTGTATTTGGACTTAATGGGCTTGGTTGGGCCAAGTTTGGTTTTGGCTAATTGGTTGGACCCAATTGGGCCAAAAACCATATCCATAAAGTCCAAATATAACTAAATGGACATTTAATTTTAATTGGGCCTAATGGGCCTAAATTGTTTTCTTGGCAAATAATGGTGATTCCTTAAATGGGCTTTGGTATTTGGGTTTGACCCATATTGACCAAAGTCCATGCCTTATGAAATTAATTGAAAGCCCATTGGACTTTAATTAAATTGACATTGGATGTTAATTGGGCTTTGAGACCCGTAACGATTAGATTTGGAATCTAAGTCGTAAAGGCACATTAAAAAGTGTAATTATTTAATTTGGAATTAAATATAGAATTAGTATTGAATACAAATTAAATTGGATTTCATGTTGTAGTTTAATATAATTCAAGAATTCGTACTTTGAGTACTTATTCTTAAAACGAGTCGGACTCGCGCAAAATCAAATCGTTGTTTGAACATTGGATGGGCATTAATTTCAGATTAATTAATTGGATTAGATTGATTGATAACATGCTTTGTGTGAATACATGGATGCGATGTATGAATAATATATATCTTATAGATATTAGATGGGTGAGGGAAATTTTGGAAATTGTTGTAATAAATTTAGAATTTATTAAATTGGACGTGCGTGTCCAGCCTATTACCTCTTGACTCTTTGTATTTCTCTTCTCACCTATTCCCCTCAATGTAAATGAGGTTTCTTTAGAAGTGTTATGTAATTGGGTAGAAGTAATATTTGTGCTAGCGGGAGAGAGGAAATGGAGAGATTTGTTCTAGGAACAAAATGTGTTAAGTATCCATCAGCATATCATTATTATTTTATTTATACGCGCCTTATTATGTTTTTATAATGCATGTTTAAGGGTGTATGATGATGAGACCTAATAGGATAATTAATTGGTTGCCAATTACGGGATAATTAATTGGTTGCCAATACGCGAAAAACCCTCAATATATATTAAATGTTTTTACTTCCATTGAGTGATTCTTACTCAAGATCCAAGATTGACACTGGTTTGTTGGCCAAAGTCGACACCTTTGTCCATCGCGGATGTGTTTGAATCAAGAAGGCTTTGTTCCATATCGTGTGTCTTGTCCAAGTTGTAAATTTTTGGCCAAAGTCAAGATCACTTCTTGTCCATCGACATCGATTACGAAGCTTTCCAAGGTCAATGGGTCCCGCTTAACTGGAATCATTAAGTTTGTTGTGCCAAGCCAAGGCTTAATTGATTCAGAGGAAAAAGGTTAGGGAATATATTGGATATATTGGCATACATAAGATATATGTTTCGGACTTGGATGTCCACCTAGTGGATCTAGGAATTGGATGAGATCCAATTGATCTTAGAGATCTACCTAGTTAATTATCATACAATTTGTTGGACAAAGTCAAGATTATGTGTTATTTAACGGGATCCTAGCCCACTAGGAAATAAGGTTTCCCGAGTACTCAACAGAGGGTTAGAGACTCACCGAAAAATAGTGGGAGGCAAGTATTAAATTTGTAAATTCGTTTAGATACTTGCCAATACGCGCTCATTTCAATTTTTCGTCATTAAATTAATATAGTTGGACTGTATTCAAACTACGTTAATTATAGTTGATTATATCATTGGATTATAGTAATCAATATATTTGAATCTAAACCAATTAAATTATAGTTGATTATATAGTTAAACTATAGTAATCATTATAATAAATAGTACCTAAAATCATTGATTTGATAGTTAGACTATTGGAATCAAGATAAATGAAAGATTAGCGTTTAGAACATAATCCTGGGAGAAAATGTTTTTTAAACGGCTTTAATTTTCAGATTGGGAATAAAATCTCACGATAGTCCTAGGGACCGAGAAGTCACTTTATTTGATAGAGTGACGTCTCAAGTCTAAGCCCGGAGTTGAGCAAATAGTAGAACATGATATTTGGAATATTCATGTGATGATAAATTTAGTGCTTAATCCGTTATGCTTGCCGCAAAGACTCCTTAATTTCTTAGTTAGAACTAAGGATTAGATCCTTATAGTATGATATTGAAATTGAAGGATCTTCATAGATCTATCCTTAGATCTTAGAAGTACAAATTGCAATAGAAAACTCTTGGAGAGTTAATGGCTAGACTCAATGAGACAAAGCCAGAGTTTGCAATAGGGCAAGAAGCACAAGGCGCATCTTACTTTGACATCCCAGAAGGCCAAGGCTTGGCTAAAGGCTTCTGGGGTGTGGAAAATGGGCAAAGGCAAAATCATTATAATCTTCTGGGAAGACATAGGACATATCCCAAAATGTCTGCCTAAACTGTGGCAAACGGGGTCACTGGAAGCGTGACTGCCGTATAGACAAGGCAGACATGAATGAATTGAAGACGGGCAAGGCTTCGACTTCAAATTTGTTTGTCATCAACACGTTCAATACTAGTATTAAAATTGGATTTTAGATACTGGATGTGGTACATAAATATACGTACTGGTGTGCAGAATCTGCTGATAAGCAGGATACTGACTTCAGTTGAGATTTTCTGCGAGTCGGAAATGGGACGGCAGTCGCTGTTTTAACCGTAGAAACCTAAGTTTAGGAACTACCTTTCGGGTATGTACTTAAATTAGGAAACTGTTAGAATGTAACTAGTTTGACTAGAAACATTATCTCTATATCAGGGTTTAACCCGTTGCGGGTATACCTTTATATTCTAGAACACTAAAGTGTTTTATTTTATAAAGATGATATTGAGATAAACACATTAGATGTAAATAACAATATTTATATTTTGAATATAATCTCAAACGTATAACATGACAAACAAATAGCTCAAACTGATTTAATCAGATGAGACTTATTTGTGGCATTGTTGTCTGGGACACAATTAACAAGACTTGTATATCCATACTTTCGAAGAGTGGACACTATGACAGATTTGATTCTATTCAAAAAATGTCTACGAATCTAGTGTATTAGGCAAAGTGCCTGAAATACTTTTTATTTGGAAAATGAAAAGCCACCGATCTGTTAGCCCTCGTTCATAGTGATGTAGTAAGGGGTCCATGTCTAGCTAGGCGAGGTGGATATGAATACTTGAAACCTTGACGGATGTGGCTCATGTTATGGTTATGTGTTTCTTGTGAAACACGGATCGAAAAATTTTGATGAATTCAAAGAGTTTCGACACGAAGTAGACAGACAGACCGGCTAAAGTATTAAAACCGTCAGGTTAGACCATGATGGAAAATACTTAAGCAATAAGTTTCTCAAATACTTGAAAGAGTATAGTATATTTCAATAAGGACTCCTCCCGGAACACGTCAATTTGACGGTGTGTCCGAACAGAGAAACCAATTTTGTTGGACATGATAAGGTTAATCATGAGTCGCTCTGAGCTACCATTCCTTCAAATGATAGCATTATCAGTGCAAAACTTATTTTGAATAAGTCCATAAAAATCGGTTAGACAGATTCATATTAGATATGAATAGGAAATAAACTGGGTTTCTCATTCCTGAATTTGGAATGCTGGGCATAATTAGGATGATACCAAACTAGAACCCAAATCGGATAAGTGCCAATGTGTGGGTTATCCTAGGGTAACCAAAGTATAGTACTTATACAACTCACATGAGAACAATTAATTGTTTGCTTACCATGCGATTTTCTTAGATGAATACCGATATGCAGTGGAGTGGGAGGAAAGTAAAACTCGATGAAAATCGGAGTAAGCGTAGTAATACTATTCCAAGCACAACGATTCTTTAAGGAACACAATAGTTCATCAAGATGAAACTAACCAATAATCTTCGAATACACACAAAACCGCGGCAAGTCGGAGAGAGTCAGAAAAAAAACGGGAGGTAGGTATGGGTTCTGATTCACCTCGTAAAGTGTCAATCTATGAGGAATATGAATGACTACGTATGAGGAAGTTGTGGAAATCTAAGAAATCCATGTCCCAAGATCAAAAACCAAGCAAGATATATATATGAATGAACTAAAGGAAGTAATGGCGGAAACAATACTCACAAAAGCCAAATGTGGATGCAATGGATGAAGCAAAAATGCTCCTATGTGTGTGTGAGATTTCGGCCAAGCAGTAAAGAGAAGCTCCAAGCTTTAGTTGATCCTTCCAAGCTCTAAGATGAGTTTCCCATAACACCTTGTATGATCCCTTGATGGTGCTAGCCAAAGATGTGTTCTTTATGTTCCAAACAAACACAAATTCTTCAAGCTTTTGCAACAAAACCTGAAAATGGAGAGCCAAAGAAACTGTCACAGTTTCGGTAATGAGAGAGGAGAGGAGGATATGATTTTTGTCTCAAAAATCAATTTATATTTATGTTATAATTATATTAAATAATAATAAATATAACACAAACCATGCAAGCACTTAGAGTGTCTAACACTCAATTTCCATGCATTATCTTTGAGTGCTTTGTACACTATCTTCATGCATTGCATCTTGATTAAAAAATACAAATAATGACAAGTGTCATGTGGGCCCCACACGTTTCCAAATGAAAGTGGGCCCACTTGCACTCACGCGTTCGGGTTCGATATTTCCGAAATATCGAGCTTACGTCGCGACGTTAATTAAATCGAATTTAAATAAATAATTGCGCCTAGCGAATTTATTATTTACGTCGCTAACGAATTAATTCTAAATTAATTCGTTTGCCCGAATAAAATCTAATTTCAATTTCGCGTCGGAATCGAATTCCGTTTATTATATCGAATATAATAATTTTACGATTAATTCTAAATTAATCGATCTCTCTCTTTATACAGTACTTTATCCAAGATAAAGTCTCTCCGTAATTAATCCAAGATTAATCGAGTTTGAATCATACGTCATCGGTGAATCTTCGGGAAGCGACCCAAGAGACCTCTAGATATGTTGGCAGTAAATCCGGTTGTCGAACTATCCGAACACGTACGTACCAAGTACTACGTTTTTACCGATTTACAAGACAAGGTTAGCTTCTAGCAAAACGCCATGCCTACCCAATTCTCTAGAAATATTCTTACTGGAATATTAGATCTATAACAGGCGTAGTATACCGTAGTATAGTGTATATCGAACCAGTATCGGATGATCACATGCTAGGGCTGGGGCTGGATAAGTGTCTGCCCCGTCCGAAACACATATCGGATGTCAAGCAACCAGTCTCTTTGAATCGGATAATCCTGACCTAGTCATATTATCCCGATGGTTGCAACCATTATAGAGTACTAGTTCTGAATCCCTCGCGATCATCATCTCCATATGTCTGAAGTGATACTTCCATCTTGACATCACATCCAATACACTACGATTCTCGATAAACCCAGAAGAGGTATACACAGAACTCGTTAAAGCCCTGGACCACCAAACCTAAATTTTACCGATTGTCGTAAGTACTAGCGATGCAAATCTCAGGTTAAGATCATATGCACCTACCCTGAAGCGGACTCCCATAGACACGCAGACATACTACCAATGGGATTCCGCGGGGTCTATCCAGAGCGAAGCTGTTTTCCGTACCATCGGTAAAACACAACCTCCTACCGCACTTGCATAAGTATCCTATACTTAAATATATGAGAACTATGCCGTTGTGCCCTCACAACATGCACGAGTGCAGTACTAGTCTATTCCGCATTATCGATGTCCAGTCTCGATAATACTACGACTAGGGATATTTAATGATTAAACCTTTATGGATTGATACTGTCTCATATCATCTCAATCCGGAACTAATCATAGGGACTTTTACCATTTATATTCTAAGTAAATAAATTACAAAACGGTAAAAGGCAATTTCATTACTACATAGTTAATTTTGTACAATAATACAATATCATTTACAAAATAGTGACGCTATGGGACATTACTGTCTAACAATCTCCCACTTGGCCTATAGCCAGTCACTCAAGCATCTAATACCTGAACTATGTACATGTCGCTCAAACTTTTCCCGAGGGAATAGCCTTCGTCAGCGGATCTGCAATATTATCCTCTGATGCGATCTTCTCGATCTTCACATCGCCACGATGTATGATCTCTCGAATCAGATGGAATCGTCGAAGAACATGTTTGGATCGTTGATGAGACCTTGGTTCCTTAGCCTGTGCTATAGCCCCGCTATTGTCACAATACAATGGAACGGGCTCAGCTGCTAACGGAACTACTCCTAATCCAATTAGGAATTTACGGATCCAAACTGCCTCTTTTGCTGCTTCAGCTGCTGCAATGTACTCCGCTTCAGTTGTTGAATCGGCAACAGTATCTTGCTTGGAAGATTTCCAGCTCACTGCTCCGTTATTCAAGCAAAATATGTACCCGGTTTGCGACTTAAAGTCGTCTCTGTCGGTTTGGAAACTTGCATCAGTATACCCAGATACCTCAAGTTCTCCATCTCCATAGATTAAGAAAACATCCTTAGTTCTTTTAAGATACCTAAGGATATTCTTAACCGCCATCCAGTGATCCTGTCCTGGATCGGCCTGATATCGACTGCACATGCTCAAAGCATAGGACACATCAGGTCGTGTACATATCATGGCATACATGATCGATCCGACTGCCGAGGCGAACGGAGTCCGACTCATGTTGTCTCTCTCATCTTGTGTTTTAGGACACATGTCCCTAGATAGAAAGACGCCATGTGATGTTGGCAACAGTCCCTTCTTGGACTGATCCATGTTGAATCTCTTCAACACTTTATCAATATATGTACTCTGGGAGAGTCCAAGTAGCTTTCTAGATCTATCCCGGTAGATCTTTATTCCTAGAATAAAAGCTGCTTCTCCCAGATCTTTCATGGAGAATTTCAATGAAAGCCAAGCTTTCACCGACGTTAACATGGGAATGTCATTGCCTATTAGCAATACATCGTCGACATAAAGGACAATAAAAGTCAGTGCACTCCCACTAACCTTCTTATACACACAAGGATCATCTACGTTTTGAATGAAATCATATTCTTTTATGACCTCATCAAAACGTTGGTTCCATGACCTCGATGCTTGCTTCAGTCCATAAATGGACCGATTTAACTTACAAACCTTGTTTGCAAGTCTTGGTGCGATAAAAACCGTCAGGTTGTTGCATATAAACATCCTCCAACAGGTTTCCGTTAAGGAAAGCGGTTTTAACGTCCATCTGCCATATTTCGTAATCGTAATATGCAGCTATCGCAAGCATTATCCGAATGGATTTAATCATGGCAACGGGTGAGAAAGTTTCGTCATAATCAACTCCAAGTTGTTGACGATACCCCTTCGCTACAAGCCTAGCTTTGTACGTTTGAACGTTGCCATCCATGTCTGTCTTCTTCTTGAAGACCCATTTGCATCCAATAGGCTTTACGCCTTCTGGTGCATCAACCAGTGTCCAAACTTGGTTGGTATACATGGAATCCATTTCGGCCTTCATGGCTCTTGCCATAAAGTGGATTCGATACCCTGTATCGCTTCCTCATACGTAGCCGGTTCAGTATCCTCAATAAGATTAATATCTACATGAGGTGAGATCAGGAATCCATACCTCTCAGGTATTACCCTGACTCTCTCCGACCTACGTAGCCCTTGTGTAATTGAAGATTGTGGTTCAGTCTCATCCTGGATGGACTGTTCATGTTCCGTTCTAGATTCAATGCCAGGAACAGTATCACTACGACTTTCATCGAGTTCTACTTTCTCCCACTAACCACTGCATTTAGGAATTCCTTCTCAAGGAAAACCGCATGTAGAGCAACAAATACTTTGTTCTCTTTTGGGTTATAGAAGTAATATCCTTTGGTTTCCTTAGGATATCCAACAAATAGGCATTTATCTGATTTGGGTTCAAGTTTGGTACCTTCCAAACGTTTGACGTATATGCCCAGCAACCCCAAATCTTCAGGAATGAGAAACCTGGTTTCTTTCCTGTCCATATCTCATACGGAGTCTGTTCAACAGACTTTGACGGAACCCTATTCAAAATAAGAATTGCACTTTCTAATGCATGTCCCCAGAAGGATATAGGTAGCTCAGTGCGACTCATCATCGACCTTACCATGTCAAGCAAGGTACGGTTTCTCCGTTCAGACACACCATTTAATTGTGGTGTTCCAGGAGGAGTCCATTGTGAAAGAATACCATATTCTTTCAAGTAATCTTTGAAACTCATTACTTAAGTATTCGCCACCACGGTCCGACCGTAATGTTTTAATACTCTTGCCTGTTTGTTTTTCAACTTCGTGTCGAAACTCTTTGAATTTCTCAAAAGTTTCCGACTTGTGCATCATTAGATACACATAACCATAACGTGATGCATCATCCGTAAAGGTTACGAAGTATCGATATCCACCTCTAGCCTGGCTAGACATGGGCCCACAAACGTCACTATGAACGAGGGCTAACAGTTCAGTGTGGCGCGTTCACCTTTACCACTAAAAGGTGATTTAGGCATTTTGCCTAACAAACAAGATTCGCAGACGTCATATGAATTTGGATCAAATCCGTCCAAGTACCCACTCTTCGAAAGTGTGGATATGCGAGTCTTGTTGATGTGTCCCAGACGACAATGCCACAAATAAGTTTCTTCTTTTGGATTACTCATTTTGAGCCTTTTGTTTGTTATTTTACATTTTGGAGATTCATTTATATTCAAAATATAAAGACCATTATTTGCATCAGCACTGCAAATTTCTGCATCATTCATATATAAATAACACCTGGTGTTTTTAAATACAAAAGTGTACCCTGTTTGGGTTAACAAAGATACAGAAATAATATTCCTAGTTAAACTAGGAACAAAATAACAGTCATTTAGTTTAAGTACATGCCCCGAGGGCAGTTCCAAAACAAAAGTGCCTACGGCCAAAACAGCAACAGAAGTTCCATTTCCAACACGTAGATCAACTCCCCCGAAGCCAGTCTCCTGCTATCATGCAGATCCTGCACATCAGTACAAATATGAGAACCACAGCCAGAATCAAAAATCCAATTTTATTAAGACTTGAAGTAGTCATATTTATCTCAATAACAAACATACCTGAGGCCGGTGCCTTGCCCGCCTGTATGTCCTCCTTATGTCCCTTGTTCATGCGGCAGTCACGCTTCCAGTGACCTCTTTTGCCGCATTTCAGGCAAACATCTTGAGACTTGTCCCTTGGCTTCCCAGAAGCCTTTGTTGACTTGGCCTTGCCTTTGTTCTTATGCTTCTTCTTCTTAACACCCCCAGTTGCCTTGAGCCCAGCTTTCGGCGTTTGAGATGTTGTTGCAAAGTGCGCCTCGCGCTTGTTGCCTTTCAGAAGTTCTTTCTCTGACTCCTTGAGAATTGACAACAACTCTCCAAGAGTGTCATCCGAATTCATCAGTTTGTAGTTGATGACAATCTGTTTCCAAGTATCGGGTAGTGACTGTAGAATCATCTATAGCCAGCTCAGACTCCAAGACTATACCCATACAAGCCAGTTCATCAATATCTGCTATCATTTGAGTCCCATGGACCTCAACAGAACTACCATCAGTCATACGGGTGCGAAAGATCCTCTTCACCAACTCGTACCTCGCCATCCGCTTATTAGTGCGGTGAAGATCTTGCAATCTTGCCATCATATTATAAGGATCCAAGTCCCTATTTTGGCGACGAAAGTGTTGAGTCATTGAAGCAAGCATAATCGACTGAGCGTGTCACAATCATCACTGTGAGTTTTCCATAACTCCAGCTCAAGTGGCTCAGTGGGCTTAGGCCCGAGAGGTCTCTGAATAGTATACAGTATCCTCTCTGCCCCAAGGACTATCCTTAGGTTCATTTCCCAATCAGCAAAGTTTGTCCCTTTAAAGACATTGTCTCCCATGATAATGTCACGGACATTTACCTTGCTAGCCATCTTAACTACGATAGTCCAACTATCTAGTTAACGAAAAAATGGGTACAGTCAAACTGTTACAAGAAAAATAACATTTTATTAGTCCAACTAATGTTAAAAATTGACGAAATAAATTTTGTAAGCGCGTAAAGCTAAGTATCTGAATGAAATTGCAAACTCAATACTAGCCTCCCACTATTTTCTACAAGTCTCTAACCCTCTGTTGAGTACTCGGGAAATCCAATTTCCTAGTGGGCTAGGATCCCGTTAAATAACACACAACCTTGACTTTGGCCAACAAGTTGTATGATATTTAACTAGGTAGATCTCGAAGATCAATTGGATCCCATCCAATTCCTAGATCCGGTAGGTGGACATCCAAGTCCGAAACATATATATCTAATACATACGTCAATGTATCCAATACATTTTCCTAACCATTTCCTCTGAATCAACTAAGCCTTGGCTTTGGCACAACAAACCTAATGATTCCAGTTAAGCGGGACCCATTGACAAGGAAAGTTTCGTAATCAATGTCGATGGACAAGAAGTGATCTTGACTTTGGCCAACAAATCACAACTTGGACAGGACACCGATGTGTACAAAACTCTCATGATTCAAACACATCCTCAATTGACAAAGGTCTTGACTTTGGCCAACAAACCAATGCCAATTTGGATCTTGAGAAAGAATCACTCAACGGAAGGAAAATCGCTTAATATTGTTTGAGGGATTTTTCGCGTAATTGGCAACCAATTAATTTATCTTTGTTAGGTCTCATCATCATACACCCTTAAGCATGCTTCTAAAACATCATAAAGTGCATAAAGTAAAGTAATAGTGATATACGGATGGATATATAAACAACTTGTTCCTAGAACAAATCACTCCTTTCCTCTCCCCGCTAGCACTATTCTACTTCTACCCAATTACATAATACAATAAGAGAAACCTCATTTACATTGAGGGGAATTAGGTGAGAAGAGAATACAAGAGATAAAGAGATAAGGCTGGACACGCAGGTCCAATTTATAAATTCCAAATTTACAATAATTTCTAAAATTACCCTTCCCTTCTAATATCCATCCGATATGCACTATTCATACAACACATCCACATTCATTCATTCATTCAAGGCATGTTATACAACCAATCAAATCCAATTAATTAGTCTTTAATTAGGTGACAATACAATGATCAAACAATTGTTTGCATTTGCGCGAGTCCAACTCGTTTTGAGAATAAATACATATGTATGAATTCACGAATTATATCGAACTACTCGTTAAATCCAATTTAAGTCGTATTCAATACTAATCCTTTTATTTAATTCTAAATTAAATATATACACTTTTATTGTGCTTTTATAACTTAGATTCCAAATCTAGTTCTATTGGGTCTCAAAGCCCAACTAACATCTAATGTCCGTTTAATTAAAGTCCGATGGGCTTTCTATTGATTTCATTAGGCTTGGGCCTTGGTCAATGTGGGTCAAACCCAATTTCCAAGCCCAATAAGGAATCACCCTCATTTGCCATAAAACCAATATCAAGCCCATAAGGCCCAATTAAACATAAAAGCCCATTTATTACATTTGGACTTAAATGGTGTGATTTAGGCCCATCTTGGATCCAATCCAAATGGTCCAAATCTACTTGGCCCAACCAAGCCCATTTATGACCAAATATAATAGTTTTAGGCCCAATTCCAATTTAAGCCCAATTAACTAAATTTAAAAATTCCAAATTTTAAACTTAATTAATTAAAGTGTATGTTCATGATTAATCCTTTAAATCAATATTTCCAAAATATCAAATTAATCTATTAATCATATTTTTATCTTAAATACATGTCCAACATTATTTAATCAAAAATCAAGTCCCAATCCTAATATGTCATCAAGCATTCGGCCAAGGTGAACAATATGGTTCCGATTTCGTTTTCAATCCAATCAAGTCACAAATGATCATCTCCATATTATTTCAAGTCATCCAATGTCTTAAAATTAAAAAATCATCTAGTCCTCATGCTTGCATGTATTCGGCCAAGCCACTTTGGGGTTGGAAAAATTAATCCAATTTATTTCCATGAAATTGATGATGTATAATCCATTTAACATACATCTAAGCATATTCAACCAAGCAAACTCATCAAATCATGCTTCAAACAATTTTCCCCAAATAACATCCTAATATATTTGCATGCATTTTTAGGCTCAATGATACCATTGTTGGAAATCTAATAACCATGTCCCAAGATCAAAAACCAAGCAAGATATATATAAGAATGAACTAGAAGGAAGTAATGGCGGAAACAATACTCACAAAAGCCAAATGTGGATGCAATGGATGAAGCAAAAATGCTCCTTTGTGCAGTGAAGATTTCGGCCAAGCAGTGAAAGAGAAGCTCCAAGCTTTATTTGATCCTTCCAAGCTCTAAGATGAGTTTCCCATAACACCTTGTATGATCCCTTGATGGTGCTAGCCAAAGATGTGTTCTTTATGTTCCAAACAAACACAAATTCTTCAAGCTTTTGCAAAAAAAAACCTGAAAATGGAGAGCCAAAAAACTGTCACAGTTTCGGTAATGAGAGAGGAGAGGAGGTATGATTTTTGTCTCAAAAATCAATTTATATTTATGTTATAATTATATTAAATAATAATATAAATATAACACAAACCATGCAAGCACTTAGAGTGTCTAACACTCAATTTCCATGCATTATCTTTGAGTGCTTTGTACACTATCTTCATGCATTGCATCTTGATTAAAAAATACAAATAATGACAAGTGTCATGTGGGCCCCACACGTTTCCAAATGAAAGTGGGCCCACTTGCACTCACGCGTTCGGGTTCGATATTTCCGAAATATCGAGCTTACGTCGCGACGTTAATTAAATCGAATTTAAATAAATAATTGCGCCTAGCGAATTTATTATTTACGTCGCTAACGAATTAATTCTAAATTAATTCGTTTGCCCGAATAAAATCTAATTTCAATTTCGCGTCGGAATCGAATTCCGTTTATTATATCGAATATAATAATTTTACGATTAATTCTAAATTAATCGATCTCTCTCTTTATACAGTACTTTATCCAAGATAAGTCTCTCCGTAATTAATCCAAGATTAATCGAGTTTGAATCATACGTCATCGGTGAATCTTCGGGAAGCGACCCAAGAGACCTCTAGATATGTTGGCAGTAAATCCGGTTGTCGAACTATCCGAACACGTACGTACCAAGTACTACGTTTTTACCGATTTACAAGACAAGGTTAGCTTCTAGCAAAACGCCATGCCTACCCAATTCTCTAGAAATATTCTTACTGGAATATTAGATCTATAACAGGCGTAGTATACCGTAGTATAGTGTATATCGAACCAGTATCGGATGATCACATGCTAGGGCTGGGGCTGGATAAGTGTCTGCCCCGTCCGAAACACATATCGGATGTCAAGCAACCAGTCTCTTTGAATCGGATAATCCTGACCTAGTCATATTATCCCGATGGTTGCAACCATTATAGAGTACTAGTTCTGAATCCCTCGCGATCATCATCTCCATATGTCTGAAGTGATACTTCCATCTTGACATCACATCCAATACACTACGATTCTCGATAAACCCAGAAGAGGTATACACAGAACTCGTTAAAGCCCTGGACCACCAAACCTAAATTTTACCGATTGTCGTAAGTACTAGCGATGCAAATCTCAGGTTAAGATCATATGCACCTACCCTGAAGCGGACTCCCATAGACACGCAGACATACTACCAATGGGATTCCGCGGGGTCTATCCAGAGCGAAGCTGTTTTCCGTACCATCGGTAAACACAACCTCCTACCGCACTTGCATAAGTATCCTATACTTAAATATATGAGAACTATGCCGTTGTGCCCTCACAACATGCACGAGTGCAGTACTAGTCTATTCCGCATTATCGATGTCCAGTCTCGATAATACTACGACTAGGGATATTTAATGATTAAACCTTTATGGATTGATACTGTCTCATATCATCTCAATCCGGAACTAATCATAGGGACTTTTACCATTTATATTTCTAAGTAAATAAATTACAAAACGGTAAAAGGCAATTTCATTACTACATAGTTAATTTTGTACAATAATACAATATCATTTACAAAATAGTGACGCTATGGGACATTACTGTCTAACAGAAGTGATACAAGGTATCGACTCCCTGTATGGCAAAGTTACCCATAAAGTCCGAAATGGATTACATGTTTACTAACCAAGTTTAGGACACTGGTGTGTACGAAAGGCATTTTGCCTATGTACTATACAAATAATTCGGTTTCTCAGTTTCGGACACATCGTCAAACTGACGTGGTCCGGGAGGAGTCCTCATTGAAAGGAATACTATACATTTCAAGATATTAGAAAAAAACTTATGCTTAAGATTTACATCATGGTCTAACCGCGATGATTTAATACTTTAGCCGATCTGTTTGTCTATTTGTGTCGAAACTGTAAAAGTTTCTGATTTGTGTTCTCAAAAGAAACAAATAACCATAACGCGATGCCACATCCGTAAGGTAACGAAATATTCATATCCACATCTAGCCTAGCTAGACATGGGCCCACTTGCTTCACTATGAACTAGGCTAACAGATTGGTTGCACTTTTCCCAAGTAAAGTGTTTTAGGCACTTTTCCCAATAACTAGATTCGTAGACTTTATTTGAATGGAATCAAATTGTCGAGTACCCACTCTTCGAAAGTACGGATATACGATTCTTGTTTAATTTTGTGTCCCAAACAATAATGCCAAATTAAGTTTCTTCTGATCAAATCAGTTTGAGCTATTTGTTTGTCATGTAATACATTTGAGATTTATTTATATTCAAAATATAAATTCTGTTATTCACATCTAATGTGTTATCTCAAATCATCTTCATAAAAATAAAACACTTTAGTGTTCTAGAATATAAAGGTTCATCCGCAACGGATTAAACATTGATATAGAGTTAATGTTTCTAGTCACACTAGTTACATTATAACAGTTTCCTAATTTAAATACACACCCGAAGGTAGTTCCTAAACTTAGGTATCTACGGTCGAAACAGCGACTTTCATCCCGTTTCCAATTCACAGATTAATCTCAATTGAATTCAGTATCATGCTCATAGCAGATTCTGAACATCAATCTATATTTATGTACCACACTAAGTATTTAAAATCCAATTTCAATACTAGTAGTGAACATAATCTTGACAAACATACTTGAAGTCAGAGCCTTGCTCGTCTTCAATTCCTTCATGTCTGCTTTGTCCAAACGGCAGTCACGCTTCCGCGATCCCGTTTGCCACAATTTAAGCAGACATTTTGGGATATGTCCTTTATCTTCCTAGAAGATTATAATGATTTCACCTTTGCCCATTTTCCACATTCCAAAGGCCTTTAGCCAAGCCTCGGGTTTCTAGACTATCGAAGTAAGGTGCGCCTTGCGCTACTTGCCTATTGCAAACTTTGACTTTGTCTCCTTGAGAATAGTCATTAACTCTCCAAGAGTTATTATTGCAATTGTACTTCTAAAATATAAATATAGATCTAAGAAGATCCTTCAATTTCATTATCATATATTAAGGATCTAATCCTTAGTTCTGATTAAGAAATTAAGTAGTCTACTACGACAAGCTTAATGGATTAAGCACTAAAGTTATCATCACATAAATCTTCCAAAGATTATGCTCTACTATTAGCTTAACTCCGGGCTTAGGCTTAATATGGTATTTTATCAAATAAAGTAACTTATTATTTTCCAGGACCATCATGAAATATTACTCCCAATTTGAAAATTAAACTATTTAAATACATTTTCCTAGGATCATGTTTTAAATGTCAATCTTTCAATTTTATCTTGATTTTAATAGTCCAACTATTTAATCAACGATTTTAGGTATTATTTATTATAATGATTACTATAGTCCAACTATTTAATCAACTATAATTAATTAAATCAAATATATTGATTATTATAATCCAATTATATAATCAAATATAAATGAGTAGTTTGAATACAGTTCAACTGTTTATTAAAACAACGTTTAAATATTAGTCCAACTAACATTTATTTATTTGACGAATGATATTTGTTTGAGCGCGTATGGCAAGTAATTAAACGAATAATGCAAATTCAATTCTTGCCTCCCACTATTTTTCGGCAAGCCTCTAACCCTCTGTCGAGTACTCGGGAAACCGTGTTTCCTAGCGAGCTATGATCCCGTTAAATATCACACAATCTTGACTTTGGCCAACAAATTGTATGATAATTAACTAGGTAGATCTCTAAGATCAATTGGATCCAATCCAATTCCTAGATCCAGTAGGGGGACATCCAAGTCCGAAACATATATCTTATATATGCCAATACATCCAATGTATTGCCTAACCTATTTCCTCTTAATCAACTAAGCCTTGGCTTTGGCACAACAAACTTAGTGATCCCAGTCAAGCGCGACCCATTGACCATGGAAAGCTTCGTAATCAATGTCGATGGACAAGAAGTTGTCTTGACTTTGGCCAACAAACCACAACTTGGACAAGACACTGATATGGAAAAAAGCTCTCGTGATTCAAACACATCCTCGGCGAACAAAGGCCTTGACTTTGGCCAACAAGCCAATGTCAGTCTTGGATCTTGATATGGAAAAAAGCCAATGTCAGTCTTGGACAAGACACTTATATGGAAAAAAGCTCTCGTGACTCAATGGAAGGAAAAACGCTTAATATTTTGCAATGGTTTTTCGCGTGCAAATTGGCAACCAATTTATTATCTTTGTTAAGGTCTCATCATCATACACCTTAAACATGCATTCTAAACACATAATAAATCGCGTATAAATAAATAATAATGATATGCGGATGGATACTTTACACATTGATCCTAGATCAAATCTCTCTCTTCCTCTCTCCCGCTAGCACAAGTATTTGCTTATACCCGTTACACTACACTTCTAAAGAAACCTCATTTACATTGAGGGGAATAGGTGAGAAGAGAATACAAAGAGTTGTAAGAGATAAGGCTGGACTCGCAGGTTCAATTAATAAATTCCAAATTTATTACAACAATTTCTAAAATTGCCCCACCCATCTAATATCCATCCGATATACATTATTCATGCATCGCAACCATGTATTCACACAAGCATGTTATCAATCAATCTAATCAAATTAATTAATCTGATAATTAGTGACCATCCAATGTTCAAACAACGATTTGATTTTACTCAAGTCAAACTCGTTTTACGAATAAGTACTCAAATTACGAATTCTCGAATTAAATTAAACTACATAATTAAATCCAATTCAATTTGTATTTAATACTAATTCGCTATTTAATTCCAAATTAAATACTACACTTTATTTAATAAACCTTTACGATTTAAATTCCAAATTTAATCGTTACGAGTCTCAAAGCCCGATTAACGTCCAACGTCAATTTAATTAAAGTCCAATGGGCTTTTAATTAATTTCTTAAGGCGTGGACTTTTGGTCAACTCGGATCGAACCCAATAACCAAAGTTCAATCCGGGAGTTACCCCATAAGCCTAGAAATCAATTTTGGCCCATTAGGCCCAATTAAACTTTAAAGGTCCATTAGTCGCATTTGGGCTTTATGGAAGCGGTTTTGGGCCCAATTGGATCCAACCAATTTTTCCTAAACACAACTTAGTACAACCAAGCCCAATAAGCCCATTTACAACATTTCAAGCCCAATTTCTAAAATTTGGCCCAATATAATTAAATTACAAATTCCAAATTCCCAATTTAATTACCAAAGTGTATAATACAATTAATTACCCAATTAACATTTCCAAAACACAAATTAGCCTAATTAATCATGCTCAATTACATCAATTAGTGTCCAACACATTTTGATCAAAGAATCAAACCCATATACATGATAAGGCTCTCGGCAATTGTAGGGGATTTCGTGTCCGATTCGGTTTCAATCCGATTAATTCCACAATCGACATTAAATCAACATCCTCAATCGTTTCAAGTCATCCAATGATCAACGAAACAAAAATTTACCAAGAATTAGGGCTCTTGAACTTTCGGCCAAGCCATGAATATTGGGAAAATTTGTTCCAAACACAATTTCTTCAAAATGATCCAATCAATCATCAATTAAAACACATTTAGGCATACTAATTCATCCAATTTCATTAAATCATGCTCAAAAATGTTTTACCCAATTTTAACCCTCAATCATTTTCATGCTCAATATTGGCTCAAGATACCATTGTTGGAATTATCTAAAGGTCCCAAGGATCATTATCAAGCATGAAACAGTGAATACAACAAAGGAGAATGGCAGAATCATACTCCCATCGAACGGATTGGATGCTACGAAGAACAAAAAATGTTTTATGCCTCCTTACTGCTCACGGCAGTGAGCTGCTGTTGGGCTCCATTTTCGGCCATCAATCTTCAAGAATCCAAGCTCCGAGCTTCGTCAAATGATTCCCGGCTCATGGGTGGACTTCCCTATCACCTTCGCATGATCCCGGAGTGTGCTAGCACTCTTGATTTTGCAACAAAATCACACTTAGTTTCCCTTCATTTTCAGTTCTGCACAGCAAAACAGAAGAGAGAGATAAAAGAAAATGTGTAATTGATTTTTGGTAATTGAATTTCACAAATCATATACCATTTTTGGCTTTAAAAAGTCAAACCATTAAAGCCATAAATGCCAACCACACATATCAAGTCACATCAATCAATCAATCAATCAATTGTCACATCACTCAAAGTGACATGATTTGACGCTTGATGTGACTAGCGATTTGTCGCTTGATTTGACTTGCGTGCCGCACTCGAATTCGAAATGTGAATGTGCTCGCAAACAATCCCGGGCTCGGGTTCGCTAATTCCAAATTAACAAATATTTCATTGCGACGTAATTAAATGATTACGCCTAGCAAAGTCACTATTCACATCGCTAACGAATTAATTCTAAATTAACTCGTTCGCCCGAATTAAAATCTAATTTTAATTCCGCGTCGAAATCCAATTTCGTATAATATATCGAATATATTATTTAATCGATTAATTCCAAATTAATCATTTTCTCTCTTTAAATAATATTTTATCCCAGATAAAATATCTCCGCAATTAATCCCAGATTAATTTTCTCTCTCATCTAATTAATCCCAGATTAATTAAAAGTGCGAGTCAAACTTCATCGGTGAATCTTCAGGAAGCGACCCATGAGATCCCCAGATATGTTGGCAGTAAATACGGTTGTCGAACTATCCGAACACGTACGTACCAAGTACGACGTTTTATCGATTTACAAGACAAGGTTGGCTTCTAGCAAAGCGCCATGCCTTCCCAATTCTCCAGAAATATCCTTACATGAATAAGGATCTATATCAGGCGTAGTATATGTAGTATTGTGTATGTCGATCCAGTATCGGATGATTATGTGCTAGGCCTGATGCTGGAATTGTGTCTGCCCCGTACGAAGCACATGTCGGATGTCTGGTAACTAGTCTCTATAATCGGATATACATGACCTTGTCATAATATCCCGATAGCTGTAGCATTTAAGAGAACCAGTCCCGTATCCTACGTGACCATCATCTCCACTATGACTGGAGTGATACTTCCGTCTTGACATCACACCCAACACACTATGTTTCTCAATATACCCAGCAGAGGCTTACATAGAACCCAGTTAAAGCCCTGGACGACCAAAACCAAAGCATATTGATTATCGCAAGTATTAGCGGTGCAAGTCTCAGGTTAAGACAAAATACACCTACCCTGATTTCGGACTTCTATAGACAAATAGTCATACTACCAATGGAATTCTGAGGGGGTCTATCCAGAGCAAAGATGTTTCCCGTACCATTGGTAAAACACAACCTCATATTACACTTACATGAGTATCCTATACCCAAATATATGAGAACTATGTTGTTGTGCCCTCACAACGCGTACAAGTGTAATACTAGTCTTTTACGTATTTATCGATGTCCAATCTCGATAATACTCTGACTATGGATATTTAATGATTTATCCTTCGTGGATTGATACTGTCTCATATCATTCTCAATTCAGGAAAAAATCATAAGGACCTCATATCATTTATATATCTTGGTGATCTAATCACAAATGATAAGAGAGCAATCTCCTTTGTCACATAGTTAATTTGTACAACAACACCATGATCTGTACAAATAGTGACGATATGGGTCATAATTTTCCAACAAAAGGTTTCTTATTCGATATCGAAACGACGTCGAGGAATGCCTATATGATTACTACGCTGTAATTGGGATTCTAGTGGTGGAACTGATTCCTCACTTTCTATATTATTCCCATTTGGATCGTGTACATTGCTCCCACTTGGATTATGTACATCACTCCCACTCGGATCACGTAAATGAGACTCGTGTGAAACTAATTCATCATTTTGAGATTCATGTGAAACAGATTCATCATGTTTTCTAAAATTTCTCTCATCACTCCCACTTGAATTAGGTAAACTCGAGTGTTCACCAATCATGTGATCCATGTGATCTTGAGTTTCATATAGAGATAAATCTTGACCTATCTCTCTCTGCTTAGGAAAATCATTTTCTAAAAATGTGATATCTCGTGATTCAAATTCTGTCACACCTCCACATTCATGTTCACCTATGCAAACATACAATTTTGATTGTTCAGAATATCTTATAAAGATATATTTTTTCCTCTTGGGCCTAATTTTCCATGTTCGTGAGAATGCACATGAACATAGGCCGCACAACCCCAAGGTTTTAGAAAGTGAATATCCGGTTTATGACCTGTCCATAACTCATAAGGTGTGGTGGACACAGATTTGATGGCACTCAGTTAAGTACATATGTGGCAGTTAATAATGCATCACCCCAATAGGTTATAGGCAAATTTGTTTGTGCTATCATAGACCTAACCATTTCAAGAAGAGTTCTATTTCTTCTTTTCGCAACACCATTTTGTTGAGGATTAGCAGAAGTAGTCAACTGACGACTAATTCCTTTTTCATCACATAATTCTCTGAACTGATCAGATAAGTACTCACGACCACGGTCAGTGCGTAGTGCTTTAGTTTTCTTGTCCAGTTGATTTTCTGCTAAATTCATAAATTTCTTGAAACATTCTAATGCTTCAGATTTATGAGCAATCGAATAGACATAACTAAAGCGTGTACAATCATCTATGAATGTGATGAAATAATATACTCCATGCCTTGCCCTGACATTCTTTGGACCACAAATATCTGAATGGATTAATTGTAATGGAAATTCTGCTCTAGTCCCTTTTCCAAATGGTTTTCTCGCAGTTTTTCCAGCCAAGCAATATTCACACGTTGACAATTCTACCTTCTCAATATATTCCAGAAAGCATTCTTTCGCTAATCTGTTCATTCTTTGCTGGCCAATGTGGCCAAGTCTAGCATGCCACATAGTTACATCACTATCATCACTGACAGATGAAGTAACAAACGAAAAACTAGATTATGATTAAAACATTCAACATTCAATACAATAAAACCATCAAGAAAATAACCAGAACCATAGTGTATTGTACCTAAGTACAAATCAACACCAAATTTATGGAAGTTCAAATTGAAACCTAAATTAACCAAAACCAACACAGAAACTAAATTTCGACGAATTTGTGGAGCAAACAATACATCATGTAGTAGTAAAGTTTTTCCACCACACATGACTAACTTGCATGTTCATATTCCTTTGATTTCAACCCGTGAGTTGTTGCCAACATATATCCACTTCACCTCAGGTGAAATTCATCGAAATTCCACAAAGGCATCTTTATCATTCGCTACATGGTCTGTGGCTCTTGAGTCTACAGTCCACAAAGGATTAGATTCAGTTAGAAATATTGAACTTGAAACACATATTTCATTTAAATATGCACGAAAGGTATTCACCTTTTTAGGCTCAGTGCAGTCATGAGCAAAATGACCTTTCTTACCACAGTTAAAAACATTTAACCTTTGCCATGTTTTTCTTTTTGGTAGGACGTTTTCCTTTCCCATGTTGATTGGTTTTCTGTTTCTTTTCTGGCTTGGAAGAATTTTGTTCTTTTCCGAACTGGAACCCACTACCATGAAATTTTCTTTTCTTCTTGAAACCCCCAGGTTTGCTAGTTTCTTTCATATACACATCAGTATTTGACTTAGCGGCCGCGAGTCGGTCGTTTTCTAATTCAAGGTGACGTTTAGCATCATCAAAGGTTTTGATGCTCTCATTGTGGGTCAAATGCATCTTCATATGCTCCCAGCTATTTGGAAGAGAACGAATGACCGCTTGGACTTTCTGTTCATCTGTAAGAACATGTCCAGTATCTGCCAGTTCAATAATCATGTTTGAAATTTGCCTCAAGTGTTTTGACATAGTAAACTCAGGGCGTTTCTTGTATTTGTCAAACTTGATTGTCAGTGACCTGAGTTTGGTTATTGATGTACTACCAAACTTTTCAGCTACTGTGGACCACATGTCCTTAGCCATGTCATATTTCCTGAAATCTTTCATTAGGTCATTATCCATACTACTTAGCAACGTAATGCGGGCAATGGAATTATTTTTCTTCCAGGCCTCATAAGCCTCTTGGTCTCGCCTGTGTTAGGCCGTAGTGCCCTGTTCAGGTTCATCCATGATCATTTTCAGGGTTTCAAGAACCTCTTGTTCTTCTAGCACATATTGGATTTCATGCTGCAAATTTCATAATTATCGCCATTCAGTTTCTCACCCTTGTTGAGTTCAGCGATAATGTTCTTAGTTGTGGAAGCCATTAAAAAACACAAAGTTTCTACAGACATTCATGCACAATTGTTAATACTTTTGTTTATTTTATCATGAAACGAATTATGTTTAATAAATTTCTTCAATGGGGTTTGAGTCAAAAGTCCACTATGTATCCAATCATCATCCAATTACCCACTGTAAAAATATTATCAACATAATCAATCATGTAAAATTATTCTCTAAAAAATTACATAAATTTTTAGAACCTCTTAATCTTGCGACAATTAATGTACATGACAATCATTGATTTAATTACATAAATTAAATTCAACATAAAACATCCATACATATAAATACAATATTTACATGCCGTGAAGTAACAAACAATTACACACATAAACATTAACATAGTTTTATCATAGAAAAAAACTAATATCTAACACTTAGAAATTTTCCGGTTCTAGTGTTCCAACGAATAAATGTCTTAGGATAATAATCATTAAATTCTTGTGGTAACTCGTAATTGATCTTGGACAACCATGGGAAACCTATAGCAAATTTTGGATCCTTGCAACGTTTCTGTGACATCAAAGGAAAAATGGTATGATTTGCTTTATATTGGAGATACTCAATCACTAACATCTCAATGGCTATGTTATACTGAACACGTAGTTCTTCTGTATGAGTTACTAATTTCCAAATATCAGTAAGCCATTTTTGCCATATTTCTGGGAGAGTATTTCGTAGCAATCTGAGTCTGTTCGGTTGTCATATCCAATTACCTTCCCATATAGATTTTTGTAACATGTTATTAAAGGTGATTATATGCGAAATCATATCATCATCTTCTTTCATCCGATACTTATCCAGATCCAGCAACATGTCTTTCAATTTTTCACTGTGGGCAGATGTCATAACCCTTTTTGCAGTTTTTTGTCTGATCGGCATGATTTTTCTGCAATAAATACAAAGAAAAATCAATATAATGAAACACAAAGTTACATTAACTAAAATAAACATCACAAAGATATTCATTTACATAAACACAAAGTTTATATGATAAAACCAATTTATCATGGCCGATTAATACAATATGCAAAAGGACTAGACATTTAATCATGACGGATCGGAATTACCGAAGCAAATCGATACAGACATGACTAACACGGGCCAACATGGATGTCCACGCGCCATTCACGCGCCGCCACGCGCCGGCCACGGGATCTCACTCACCCTCACGCGTCAGCCAGCCTCGGGTAACTTTCACGCACGAATGGTATGTCGTCCGTGAGATCTGTGTAAGTATGACAAGTCGGTTCTATGTTAAAGACTCAGACGACTTGTCGTCTATCTTTTATCCGGATGACATGTCGGTTAAGCACATTATTCGCGTACGACTTGTCATACAATATTCAGACGACTTGTCCTCCTTTTTTCCAAAGACCGGATGACATGTAGTACGGCTTTTCTGAGAGTGTTTTTTCTGGGTAAAAACAGATTCAACTAGCCAACTTCTAGGGTCCATATCTTTCTCAATTTTAATTCAAATTAAGCAAATGATATACCAAATTGATGATCTCATGACCTAATTTTCAAAACATATTTGGACATGCTATTATCAATTTTCTACAGAGAGTTATTATGGCCCAAAGTTGGAAGAAAATCATTTTGTAAATATAAAAAACATAAGCATTTCTTACAACTTTCATGCATGTTCATGCAATTTTTGTGTAATCTAACTGGAATACATGTATTTAAGCTCTGATACCAATGTTAGGAAACGTAATCCCTAATATATTTACATGTTTGTCCTCTTAGGATCTAACCATACATGTATTACTAGTCCTAGATTTATTTACATGCTAATTGAAATAAATCTATATTAACCAAAACACAATTACATACCTTTAAACTTGTAGAGACCTCTTAATCAAACTTAATTGACTTCTTAACTCAATAAGCAAATGGTCTTATTTATAGTAGGGAAACCAAGTCACTATTAGCTCACATGCATGTATTACTATTAATCCTTGATTACTATTTAATCACATACATTGATTACTATGTAATCACATGTATTTGGATGCATAATGATTTTCTCTAACCCTTCCAAAAATGTTACCATGATGGGTGTACCATATGTTCCCCACTTAACATTTTACTAATTATTGTTACTTAACAACTCTTGTTGTTACTTAATTATTTGATTAACAACTCTTGTTGTTACTTAATAATTTGCAACATGAAATTATTGCTAATTGTTGTTATTTAACAATACCAAATAATTCCCAATCAACAATTTCCAACATATTTATTAGACGATAAGTTAATCATTTTACACTTATAGTTTCACTAATCCCCTTAAATTGACACATTTGTGTAAATATTTTAAAGTTATGCTTTGAGTGCTTTTACAGTGTTATTTTATGTTTTTGTCAGGAAAAATAATGCGCGGAAGCTCGACGGGACAAATCATACATGAAAAAAATATTCGACAAGCACGTCGTAAAATCGGCAAGCACGTCGTAAAATCTGCAAGCACATCATAAAATCGGAAAGCATGTCCTAAAATCTGCAAGCACATCGTGACATGTGGAACCTTTACATCACGACACGTGTCCCCAACATGGCTTCACCATTCTCTGACACGTGTCCACAACATGCATTCGCTGGTTTGGGCGGCCAAATTTCCTATAAATAAGAGCATCCGACATTAGAAATTTTCATACTTTCTTTCTTGATTCATATGTAAATCTTGGAGTGAGTCTTGTTTGCTTATCTACCTAAAGTTTTTTCTAATGTCTTTTTTCTTTCAATAATAAAAGTACAAGTATGTTTTATTACAAAATGAGTAGCTAATTTCTTTTCTGCTGGGGTAAGCGTGAAGCTTTTATGATGGAAACATAGATTAAACTCGCATCTATTACAATAAATAAATTGAAATCCAATGATTAAAACTTAATTTAATTCTAGATTTATTATTGACAATCTTTCTACCGCCTTTGTGGCTGGTTTTATCTTTCTACCGCATTTATGGCTGGTTTTATCTTTCTACCGTCTTTATGGCTGGTTTTATCTTTCTACCACCATTATGGCTAGTTTTATCTTTCTACCCCCTTTATGGCTGGTTTTATCTTTCTACCGCCTTTATGGCTGGTTTTATATTTCTACCGCCTTTATGGCTGGTTTTTATCTGATTTTGGCATAATTAAGTACCTTGGTAGGACTTGTTATAGACAAACGGTATCACCGCCTTTTTGGCTGGTTTTATATTTTTGGCATGCTTAGTACCTTGGTAGGACTAAATATTGACAGAAATGACTACCGCTTTTATGGCTGGTTATTTATCATTGGCATAATTAATTCTTGTAATAATTAATGGGGTAAAAATGGCAATTTATAAATTATGATAGAGCGAGATTTCTAAATGTTTAAAAGACTAAAAATGGATCCCCTAACTCCAACATTTCCTACTATTATTATATTTCAACATAAAAATCCTCCAACTACTTCAACAGAGTAAACTTTTCATTCCAGCACTGTTCATTATTCTATTTTTCTAAATCTCTTCTCTGTGGATCGACCCCAGACTCAACAGGTTATTTTATTACTTCGACACTCTTATACTTGGGGAGCAAAAGACCACTTTTCGAGCGTGTCAAGTTTTTGGCGCCGGTACCTGTTGGATAATATGACCCATAGCGTCACTATTTGTACAGATCACGGTGTTGTTGTACAAATTAACTATGTGACAATGAAATTGCACTCTCATCATTTGTGATTAGATCATCATATATGTATAAATGAAGAGAGGTCCATATGATTAGTTCCTGGATTGAGATGATATGAGACAGTATCAGTCCATGAAGGATTAATCATTAAATATCCCTAGCCGGAGTATTATCGAGACAGGACATCAATAATGCGGAATAGGCTAGTATTGCACTTGTGCGCGTTGTGAGGGCACAACGGCATAGTTCTCATATATTAAGTATTGGATACTTATGCAAGTGCGATAGGAGGTTGTGTTTCACCGATGGTACGGGAAACAGCTTCGCTCTGGATAGACCCCTCGGAATCCCATTGGTATTATGACTATGTGTCTATGGGAGGCCGAAATCAAGGTAGGTGTGTATGGTCTTAACCTGAGACTTACATCGCTAATACTTACGATAATCGATAGACTTTGGTCTTGGTGGTACAGGGCTTTAACCGGTTCTACGTACACCGCTTCCGGGTTTATCAGAGAGTCGTAGTGTATTGGATGTGATGTCAAGACGGAAGTATCACTTCAGTCATATTGGAGATGATGTCACGCATGATACAGTATTAGTGCTCTTAAGTGCTGCGCGGCCATCGTGATATTATGACAAGGTTATATATATCCGATTATAGAGACTAGTTACCAGACATCCGGCATGTGCTTCGTACGGGGCTGACACAAATCCAGCCCTAGGCCTAGCACGTGACTATCCGATACTGGGCCGATATACACAATACTACGGTATACTACGCTTGATACAAATCTAAATATTCCTGTAAGAATATTTCTGGAGAATTGGGTAGGCATGGCGCTTTGCTAGAAGCCAACCTTGTCTTGTAAATCGGTATAAACGTAGTACGAGGTACTTACGTGTTCGGATACTCCGACGACCGTATTTACTGCCAACATATCCGGAGATCTCATGGGTCGCTTCCTGAAGATTCACCGATGATGTATAACTCGCACTTTAATTAATCTGGGATTAATTAGAAGAGAGAGAAAATTAATCTGGGATTAATTGCAGAGATATTTTATCTGGGATAAAATATCAATTAAAGAGAGAGAACGATTAATTTGGAATTAATCGATAAAATTAATATATTCGATATATTAATCGAAATTGGATTTCGACGCGGAATTAAATTAGATTTTAATTCAGGTGAACGAATTAATTTAGAATTAATTCGTTAGTGACGTGAATAGTGATTTCGCTAGGCGTAATCATTTAATTACGACGCGACGGAAAATTCGTTAATTTGGAATTAGCGAACCCGAGCCCGAGAGTGATTGCGAGCGCATTCGCATTTCGAATTCGAGCGCGGCACACAAGTCACATCAAGCGTCAAATCGCTAGTCGCATCAATCGTCAAGTCACTTGTCACTTTGAGTGATGTGACATGACATGTTGTCACTTTATTAAAGTGGATGGATTTGATGTGAATAGTTGATTTGAGTTGATGAAAAGCTTTTAAAAGCTTGAAATGAAATATAACATTATTTATTTCTTGCTTTTTGACTTTTGTATTAAAAAGTAATATATGTTTTATTTATTATTTACTTGGTAAATATATAAAACAAAAGTAAAAGCTTTTCTCTCTCTTACATGCAAGACATACGGTCTTCCTCTTTTCCCTCTCTTTTCTTCTCCCTCTCCTTCACGGCTTCAAGCTGATTTTGCTTAAAAATTTTATGGTTTCACCGAATTTGTGAGAAGCAAAGGAAGAAGAGTAGTGCTAGCACACACCTTGGGTTATATTATGGTGATAGGGAAACGAATTTGTGAGCTTGGATTTATTTTTGGAGCTTGAAGCTTTAAGCTTCCATGGAGTCATCAATGGCCGAATTTAGAAGGCATCAAAACAGCCCCAACCGAGCATCACAGCAGCTCAATGGAGTCCAAAACCAAGCTTGGAGGAAGGCAAAAATGCAACTTGTTCTTCCTAGCATCAAACCCATCTATGTGAGTATGTATTCCGCCTTACTCCTTTGTGTATTCAACTCGTTTTTATGCATGTTTGTGATCCTTGGGACTTGATTGAAACTCTACAATGGTATCTTGAGCTATTGGTTGCATAAAACGAATTAGGGTTCTTGAGCAAAATTTGGGGCTTTTTGATTTAAGCATGATTTTGACAAATTGTTTGTTTAAGAATGCTTGTATATGAATTAATTAGAGTTATATGTAATCAATTTGATGAAAAATTAATTGGATTGATTTTCCCCAATTTGCTTAATGTTGGCCAAAACTTTAATTTGGGTAAACTCAATTTGAGCATCAAATGATTAAATTGTTTAGTATAGTATGCTTGAATGAGGTTGAATTGATGTTGTTCATAATCAATTTCATGAAATTTGGTTGGATCCATTTTTCCCCAAATTTTGGGCATGTCAAATTTGGGTAAACTTGATTTTGAGCATGTTTAATGAAATTGGATGATTTAGAATGCTTAAATGTTGTTTAATTGATGATTGATTAGATCAATTTGATGAAAAGTGTTTGGAACAATTTTTCCCCAATTTGCTTGTGAAGGCCGAATTTGTCAAGTGCCCTAATGTCTTGGATTTTTGATTTTTTGTTCATTGGATGACTTAGAAATCATTTGGGGATGTTGAATTTATGTTTAATTTGGTTCAATTGGATTGAATTTGATTTGGGCATTTTTTCCCCTTATGGCCGAGACTTTAGCATGTATTAATTGGGTTTGATTTTGATCAAATTATGTTGGACATGATTAATTGATGTTAAGCATGATTAATTGGACAAATTTCATGTTTTGGAAACTTTGATTTGGGCAATTAATAATGCTATACACTTTAGGTAATTTAATTGGAAAATTTGGAATTTTTGAAATTAAATTATTGGGCTTAAAATTGGATTTGGGTTTTTTAAGTTGTTATTGGGTTTATTGGACTTTGTTGTACAAAGTTGGTTTAGGCCAAAATTGGTTGGATCCAATTAGGCCCAAAACCCTTCCAAAAGGCCCAAATGCGACTAATGAACCTTTAACGTTTAATTGGGCCTAATGGCCTAAATGAATTTATGGGCTTATAGGGTAACTCCCGGATTGGACTTTGGTTGCGGGTTTGACCCGAGTTGACCAAAAGTCCACGCCTCAAGAAATTAATTAAAAGCCCATTGGACTTTAATTAAATTAATATTGGATATTAATCGGGCTTTGAGACCCGTAACGATTAAATTGGAATTTAAGTCGTAAAGGTTTATTTTATAAAGTGTAATATTTAATTTGGAATTAAATAATGAATTAGAATTAAATACGTATAAATTGGATTTAATCATGTAATTTAATTTAATTAGTAGAAATCATACTTTGAGTATGTGTTCGCAATACGAGTTTGACTCGAACAAAATCAAATCTTTGTTTGAACATTGGATGATCACTAATTACAAGATTAATTAATTTGATTGATTGATAACATGCTTGTATGAATACATGGTTGTGATGTTTGAATAATGTATATCAGATGGATATTAGAAGGGTGGGGCGATTTTAGAAATTGTTGTAATAAATTTGATTTATTAATTGGACCTGCGTGTCCAGCCTTATCTCCTATTTCTTTGTATTCTCTTCTCACCTATTCCCCTCCATGTAAATGAGGTTTCTTTAGAAGTGTAGTGTAACGGGTAGAAGTAATTACATGTGCTAGCTTTAGAGAGAGAAAGTGAGAGATTTGATCTAGGATCAATGTAAAATATCTCCCTCCATATCATTATTTTTTTTCTATATGCACTTTATTATGTGTTTAGAATGCATGTTTAAGGGTGTATGATGATGAGACCTTAACAAAGATAATAAAATTGGTAGCCAATTTGCACGCGAAAAACCCTCGTTAAATATCAAGCGTTTATTTTCCTTCCATTGAGTGATTCTTACTCAAGATCCGAGATTGGCAGGGGTTGTTGCCCAAAGTCAAGCCCTTGTCCGTTGAAGATGTGTTTTAATCACGAGGCTTTGTTCCACATCGGTGTCGTGTCCAAGTTGTGTGGTTGTTTGGCCAAAGTCAAGACCACTTCTTGTCCATTGACATTGATTACGAAGCTTCCATGTCAATGGGTCCGCGCTTGACTGGGATCACTAGGTTTGTTGTGCCAAAGCCAAGGCCTAGTTGATTCAGAGGAAAATGGTTAGGGTATACATTCGATGTATAGGCATATATAAGATATATGTTTGGGACTTGGATGTCCACCTACTGGATCTAGGAGTTGGATAAGATCCAATTGATCTTCGAGATCTACCTAGTAATTATGATACAATTTGTTGGCCAAAGTCAGATTGTGTGATATTTAACGGGATC